>JAYMFT010006038.1:0-17123 GCA_038088735.1 Panulirus argus | reverse complement strand
TCTCTCTCTCTCTCTCTCTCTCTCTCTCTCTCTCTCTCTCTCTCTCTCTCTCTCTCTCTCTCTCTCTCCCTGCTCTCACCTGGAGAAAGGAGCGCCGCTGTCCCTACCGCCTCACCGTAGAGTGGGCCATTGATCTGCAGGCGCCACACAGCCTCAGCTGAGCCAGGCAGCAGGTGGTGTGGGCGACGCTGCCGGAGGGACACTCCCACGCCCTCCCTCCGTCTCTCTCAACACGCCTATCTCGCTCTCCTAGCTCTCTTTCAACTCCTGTGTCATCACTCCTCTCTTTGTATGTCCGCATCTTCTTTGTTCACTCTCTTATTTCCAAGTTTACCCACACATTCTCATACCAGCCGGTACCTTCCTACCTTCTCTCCTCACTGACCCGCCTACCCAAGCCGATACGCTTTTAATCTCCTCTTGCCCACATTCTTTAATGCCCACACCTTCTTACGCTAGTTCGGTAGAACACATCGTCCCCGCTTGTCCTTTTTTTTTCCATGTTCGTCCACTTCCCATGCTTGTGATACTTCCCTCTACCTTGTCATCTTCGTATACTTTGTCCACAACTTCCTGTCTTTTGCAGCCCTTCCTCTACATTATCCACACCTTCCTACCATGTCCATGCCTCTGTATCTTGTTCACAACTTTCTAAATCTCGTTTACACCGTCCTGTACGTTGTTCACATTTTCCTGTAACTTGTTTATTCCCTCCTATACTTTGTGGACACCATCCTATACCTTTTTCGCATCTTCCTACCTTGTCTACACCTTCCCATACCTTTTGCACACCTTCCTATTCCTTGTCTATACCTTCCTATACCTTGTACATACCTACCTATACTTTTCCCACATCCTTATATATCTTGTCCACACCCACGTGTACCTTGTCTAAACTTACTCTGCATCGTCCACATCTTTCTCTGCTTTGTCCATACCTTCCTGTACCTTGCCCTCGCCTTTTTGTACCATATCCTCACCTCCTTTTACATTTTCCATTCCTTGCCCAAGTCTTCCATTCCCTTTTCAATACATTTCTACCTTATCTACACCTTTCTGCTTTGTCCACTCATCGTTACCTCCCCTTACTTTGTCCAAACCTCATTGTACCATGTCACACCTTTCTTTACCTCGTCCACACATATCTGAACAAATCAAATGGTTCAGACGATATATTTTCTAGAATACTAAAAGAATCTAGCCCGTTATGAGTTTTTCCGAGCACTAAAATGCTTAACAAATCATTGGAGGAAGGAAAGTACCTTATGACACGAAGCTGGCTAGCGTAACACCAGTTTACAAAATCGAAGACAAGAAATGTGCTTAGAATTACTGTCTCATTAGCATCACTTCGGTCCTCGGTAAAGTACTAGAAACGAAAATTAAAGACAACCTTGTTAAAATCTCAGAAAAAAAAGATTATAAACGATCGTCAACATGGTTTCCGGAATAAGAGACAACATTTAAAGATTTGATTGGTAGTTTTAGTCATACTACGACAACTTGGACACCAAAATATCCGCTGATAAATCTCCGAACTCAAGAGAATTCGATAAAGCACGACGTAAAAGATCACTAAATAATATCAAAACTCACGAAATAGATGGAATCTATGCGTGGATAGCGGAAAGGAAACAGAGAGTGGAATTAAATGGGGAAGCATCTACCTGGTTTCATGTGTCGACTGGAGTTCCAAAAGGCTCAGTCCAATGACCCATACTTTTCATCATCTACATCAGCTTCATAGGGACAAGAGTCACTAACAGAATCTCAAAATCACGAAACTGGGAAAAATAAACAACTCAAAGGATGACTACTTAAATATTCAATGGTCTAGATAAACTGGTAGAGTGGACAGAGACATGGCACTGCATTTAAGTGTGGGCAAATGCAAAGTTTAACGCATTTTATAATCACGAGTACAAAATTCTTGGTAGACCTCTACAAGGAGCTCAACAAGAAAGGACCTTGGAGAAGTTATCATAAATGAACCTAAATATGGTAAACAATGACGATGTGTAGCTGCTTACAATAAAGCCAATATGGTGTTAGGTTTCATAGCTAGTTATACAATCTACAAAGCAAAGGATACGATGCTTACCCTTTGTAACGGCCTAGTTAGACTTCATTTATAGTCCGCCGTTCAGTCCTGGTCACCAAAGCACATTAAAGATAAAGAGAATTGAGTGAATTCAGAGATGAGCAACCAAACTAATCTCCCCACTTAGACATATGCTCTGTGAAGAATGACGCATGGATTTGAATTATTCTCACAAAAAGAAAAGGAAAACGCTGAACTCAATTGAGACCAATGTTGGAGCACTAGAATAAACTATCTCCCGAATCAGTGTATGCAAATCTATATATAACTTTAAATCAAGGCTAGACAAAAATTTTACTGACATCTGTTATAGGAAAGAAAGCCACACTGCTATTGATTTGCCTTTTTTTTCAGAATCCAGCCGTAAGGCAGAGGTCACAGAACTGATAAGGAACTCATTCCAACCCACAGTTTCCTACAAACTTTCCATGACAGTATTTTAAACTATATCGTATTGTATTATTTCCTCATCTTTTCCCTGCCAAAAGTTAAGCCGGAGAGACAGCTGAGTAGAGAAGTGCCTTCTTCTTTGCTATCCAATCTTATCTACTATGTTAAGATAATTACTGGAGATAACCTCGTTTTGAATCATCACGTCTCCTCTATTGTGTCCTCATATACTTCCCATGCCTTGTATACACATTTGTACGTTATCCATGCTTTTCTGTTCCCTATGCACACCTTCCTCAACATTAACCACAGCTTCCTGTACCTTGTCCACATCTACCTGTGTCTGCCTGCCCTGACCTTCCCGTGCCTTGTCAATAACTTCCTGTAACTTTCCCACACCTTCATGTACCCTGTCCTTACCTTCCTGTACCTTTTCCACACCTTCCTGTACCTTGTTCACACCTTCCTGTACCTTGTTCACACCTTTCCCTACCTTGTCCATACAATCCTGTACCTTTTCCAAACCTCTCCGTACCTTGTTTTTACTTTCCAGTACCTTGTCCAAATATTTATCCCTAATCTACACCATTCTTTATCTTGTCCCTACCTTCTTATACCTTGTCCATACCCTTCCACCTTTTCCCCACCTTCTCATGCTTGTTTCTACCTTTCCAAGATTATGCACACCTTTCCACGCATACTCTACCTCCTCCGACGTTTGTCCACACCCTCCATTTTTGTTTGCACCTCCTCCTCATGTTTGATCATACCTTCCCACACTCGCCGACATTTTCCCATCCTGTCCAAAGCTTTCTCGCTTGGCCTTACCTCCCGACCTTTGCCGACAATTTCCCACTCTTGTACACACCTTCCCACGCTTGTCTACACTTTCCCCGCTTGTCCACACTTTCTCACGCTGTTAACATTCTCCTATGCTATCTATACTTTCCCATGCTTGTTCGCACTTTCCCACGTTTGTTCACACCTTCCCACGCTGTCCATACCTTCATACGCTTATCAACACTTCCCACGCTTGTTCACACCTTCCCACGATGGTCCACACCTTCCCAGGCTGTCCACACCTTCCCACAGTTGTCTATGTTTTCCCACACCTTTCTACACCAACCGACCCTTTTCCAAGCTGTCAACACCTAATCGCACTTGACCACACTTTTCCACGCCTGTCTACACCTTCACATGCTTGACCATACTTTATAAAGCTTGTCCACACCTTCCAATCGTGTCTATATATTTCCAAAGCTTTCGGCGCCTTCCCTTATTTCTATACACTTTTTTTAACTTATTAAGTTAGAGTAAATGTGGGATTTCAGCAACCCCAAGCAAGTACCTAAACCATGACAGTAGATCCAGCTACTCATAAGGGTAACAGCTTTCTGGTACAACTATCTGTCAGCGGTAAAACAAGCTTGCTTATAGATATTCATCTGTATGAAAACTTCACGATTTCATTTCCTACACTGGAGGGACGTATGCGGAGTTAACATTATGCTACTGGGTAATGTTCCCTCACAAAATTTAATGAGGAATAAACCATTTTCAGTCCCATTATAGTTAAAGATATTGAATTTGATATTAAGTTCCTGGTCAATGCTTCCTTACAGAAACTGAAACCATAACCAGTCTCATTCTCGTTAAATATATTGACTTTAATATTACTTTCCTCGAGTGAGCTCCTCACAGAACCCAGGAACCAACCAGTTCGTCTCATTTCAGTCAAAGTCGGACTAATACTTTACCACGTTGGTCAACCAAGAAAACTTTCCAATTTTGGGTTCTGCCTCGTCAGGAGTCCATTTTCCTTATCCAGATAATGTGGAAGGAAGGGTGGCGGGATATGGGTGGGCTTGGTCTGGCCTGGACCTAGGTTACTGCTGGATACACACTTCTGGAGCCTCGCCAACTGCCAGGGGTCAATGGGTGGGTCAGGGACGACGTGGGGCAGAAGAAGACCGAGGCGGAGAAAGGGAAAATGTGGGACAGAGGATAATTAGCCTCAGAAGACGCGGGGCAAGGGATGATGTAAGGCAAAATGCGACGTATGGCAGGAGACGACGGATGTGGGGTAGGGGAAGATAGACGTGGGACCGGTGGGGGTGGAGGTGGGGGGATTGACGGATTTGGGGCAGGGGAAGGCTGACATGTGATAGGAGACTACGGATGTAGGACAGGGGACGGCGGACGTGGAACAGAGGAGGAAAAACGTTTGGCAGGAGAGGAGGGACGTGCGAGAGGGCAGGACGGACATGGGGTAGGGGAGGTTGGACGTCAGGCGGAGGAAGGCAGACGTAAGGTAGTGGAAGACAGACATGGAACAGAGGAAAATGTACGTAGGGCAGGGAGAGACGGATGTTGGGCAGGAGATAGGGAACGTGGAGCAGGGTAAGGTGGACGTGAGTTAGGGGATGACGGACGCAGGGCAGGGGAAGACGGGCGTGTGGCAAGGAAAGAAAAACATGAGGCACGGAAAGACGAACGTAGGGCAGGAGAAGACTGGCGTAGGGCAGGGGAAGGTGGAAGTAGGGCATGGGAAGCGGACGTGGTGTTGGGGAAAACAGACTTGTAGCAGGGGAAGGCCGACGTGTTGCAAGAGAAAAAGGTAAACAACGATTGGTGTGACCGGGTCTGTTAAACAGACGTATGTATTATCAGCATCTCCCCAGTCTCAGTTTATGAAAATACAACATATCAAACATGGCTGCTACATCAACAATGACCAGCTGAAAGCAGAATGTAAAGTACCAACCTTTGGTAGGCTCACCGGCCTGTCAGTGAGGGCCATGTCTCTGGACGTGGACACTCCTGGGTAAACTCGAGCTGAGTTACGAGCTGTCGTTTAGCTAGGTTAGTCACAGCTGTCGTGCTATGCCCCAGCCAAAGCTGCTTCCTATTCATCTACCAGCCAGAGAAAGGATGAACGGCTGGGTGAGCTGTTTGCCGTCTCCCTTAGTTACGTATGGAATATTTACCTTAATGACTCGACCACATGCACTAGAACCGCCAACCGTTACAGATTGCCCGCCACACATATTGAACTTTTGACTACGACGGTCCGTCCCTTGGTCGTAACATTACACCCCTTGAGGACAACGGCACAACCTCGAGTATTATGATCAGACCTTGACCTGAAGGCCAGTCAGGGTCAGAACAAAGGCTAGAGCATAATGTCCAAGACTCGTGCTGTCATACTTAAAAGATGAAGACAGTGCGTTTTATCTTTCAGTTGTTAATATCATGGATGGAAATTAGTTTCCTCTTCTTTGCTAAAGGTCGAGCTGAATTGACGCTTCCCTTTGGCCATTGAACTGGATGGATCTGGAAGTGAGTAACAGGAAAAATGAAGAGAGTTGTTCACCATTATCTGATGGATGACGGTGACACGTGCAGCGTATGTGTATCCTCTTCATCGGTCACGGCTGTAGAGTGGACATGTGACGCACGCGGTCCTGTCTAACGGGTTGATTGTCGGCCCTGCTGGACACACGCTAAAACACACATCATAAAGACAGTAAGATGTAAACATGTTGGAATGCATTCAAGGTTTCGCAGGTGTTTTATTTGAAATAACACTAAAATTTCTGTTCATAACGGGCATTTTGCAGACAACTGTCTATATATCAGAAACCAACAATAAGAGCGCGGTTCATTATTAGGAAGCACTAGCTGCTGTAGACAATGAAGCATTACGAAAATGAGTAAGTGAAGCGTTGAATTTAAACCAAACTGATGCAACCAGGATGTTAAATACCGTAGGAATAATTTCACAGGAAAAATGTGCATTGCAGACCAACTAATCCCGTTATCCGGATCCACTGGCTGTTTAAAAGACTGATATAAGAACCATAATCCGGACGGACGGCAGTGGCGACTTTGAAGACTGGTTTTTGCATTAAGGAATGGAGCCCGGACAATGGCACACACGACTCCCTCGTGTACATATGGAGGAAACATTATGCTCACGCATACTGACGACAGATATATATAATAATGAAATGATAAAGGAAGGCATTTGTGGGCTTAATATTACATAACAGACAATAAACCCAACATTGTAATGGTAAATGGCTTCATTATTTACGATAATGTTACCCGCACTGGGATGCTTGCCAGGAGGAGAGGCCCAGGGGAGAGGGCCAGGGGAGAGGAGTGTGAGAGGGGAGAGGATCAGGGGAGAGGAGCATGGGAGGGGAGAGGAAGAGGCAAAGGACAGAGGATGGAGAGACGATTGGGAGAAGGGAGGGAGACGGGGCGTGGAAAAGACAAGGCAGCTCAAGGGAGAGGCGATGAGGAGAAAGGAGTGGGAAAGGGAAGGGAGAGCTTAGGGAGAGAGGAATGGGAGACGTGAGAAAGAGGGGAGCGGAAAAGGCAAGTGAGAAGGGAGGGAGAGGCAGGTTACGGAGGGGAGGGAGAGGTGACAGAAAGAGGAGTGAGAGACGGAGGGGAGAGGGGAAGGAGAAGGAAGTGAAAGAGGGAATTGAGACAGGAATGGGAGAGGGGAGGGAGATAGTAAGATGGCGCGAGGAGAAGGGTCAACAGAGGAGAGGAAGAAATAACTAAAAAGAGACAGCGAGACGGGGTGGAACTGGGAAGATAGAGAAATGGTGGAAGGGGAAAGAAAGAGAACTGTGGAGAGAGGCGTGAGAGGGGACTATGGTGAGCGAAATCGATGGAAGGGTAGGCTAGGGATGGGAAAGGAGATTAAGAGATGGAAGAGGAGACTGGGGGATGGGAGAGAGGGAGAAGAGGGAACTGGGGAAGAGGTGGGAAAGGGGAGTAAATAATGAGAAAGAGGTGTGAGAGGACATGGAGGGATGGGAGAGAGTAGTAGAGGCGAGAGAGAGAGGGGAGGGACGAGATTAGAGCTAGGTATTGGAAGGAAAGAGTGTACTGGAAGAGGGTAATTGTGGAAAGAGTGGGTAGAGAATGAGGGGAGGGAGGATGTTGTAGGAAGGAAGGGAGGGAGGTATAGCATATAGGCCGCAGGGAAGGAGGGAAGGTTTTGGAGGAAGGGAGTACTTATATGCCGCAGGGAGAGAGGAGGGACCTTAAAGGGACAGAATGAGCATAAAATGTAGTGAAGGACGGAGGTTGTTAAAGGGAGGGAGTGTTTACAGGTCGTAGGGTGGGAAGGAGCGTTCACAGGTCGGAGTAAGGGAGGTAGGGCGGGAGGGAGTGTGCAGCGGTTGGAATGAGGAAGGCAGTGCGAAAGGTAGTGTGCACAGGTCGTAATGAGGGAGACAGAGCAGGAGGGAGTGTATACAGGTCGTAATGAGGGAGGTAGGGCGGGAGGGAATGTTCTTAGGTCGTGGTAAGTGTAGAGGGTGTACACACAGGTCTTAGTGAGCATGCAGAGGTCGTAATGGGAAAGGAAAGACGAGAGGGAGTGTGCACAGGTTGTAATGAGGAAGGCACGGGGAAAGGGAGTGTGCATAGGTTATAGGAAGGGTGGTAGGGAGTGATCACAAGTAGTACTGAGCGAGGTGGGGTAGAAGAGAGTGTGTGAAGGTCGTACTGAGAGAGGTAGGGTAAGAGCGAGGATTTACAGGTAGCAGTGTGGGAAGTAGGACGGGAGGGAGTGTGGACTGTTCGTGATGAGGGAGGTAGGGCGGGAGGGAGTGTGCACTGGTCGTAGTGAGGGAGGGAGGTTGGGAAGGAGCGTGCACAGGTCGTCAGTAATGAGGTAGGGAGGAAGGGAGTAAGCACAGGAGGTGAGGGAGGTAGGACGGAAAGGAGTGTTCACGGGTCATGATAAGGAAGTTAGAGAGGAAAGGAGTGTGCAAAGATCGTAGTGAGGGGGGTAGAGAGGGAGAGAGTCTTAGTGAGAGAGTTAGGGCGGGAGGGAGTGTGCACAAGTCGTAGTGAGGGAGGTAGGGAGGGAGGGAGCGTGCACAGGTCGAAGTGAGGGAGGTAAGGAGGAGAAGAAGGTGCGCAGGTCGTAGTGTGGGAGGTAGGGAGGGAGGGAGCATGCAAAGGTCGTCGTGACAACGGTAGGGCAGGAGGGTCAGTGAACACTTGCACTTTAAGCTTTAGCGCACCACACCGCTGTAAGCTGACCATAACATGTTCGCCTCATAATTTATAAGCTTGTCCCCGCTCCGTCACGCTTGGCTCCCAGCCTCACACTCACTGTTACGGGGCCCGTTACGCTACCGTCACGAACGGTTGTCCATCCTTTTATGGGAGCCGTCATACCACCGCTACTGGCACCTGTACTTTCTGTTACGGAACCCGTCACGCCACCATCACTGGTGCTTGTCTGCACTGTTACGGGACCCGTCACGACACCGTCAATGGCGCTTTTTAACTGAAGCAGCCAGTTACATTATGTTGCAAAATAACTTCGTGTCACATTCCAGGTCACCTCTACCTACGTCACAGCTGAGGCTACCTGTACCTGCTTCACAATTCAGGTCAACTCTGCCTAAGTCATAATTTAGGTTAACTTTGTTTCTATCACATCCTAAGTCACCTTTGCCTTTGTAACATTTTATTTTTCGTCTGTCTACGCCACAAACTAGGTCACTTCTGCCTACATCACAGCCAAGGTCACCTTTGTACACATTACAAACAGATTTCATAAGCTTACATCACAACCCAGGTCGCATCAGCCTAAATCACAACCCAGTTCATGTCAGCCTAAATCACAACCCAGCTCATGTCAGCCTAAATCCCATCCCAGGCCACCTCTGCCTAAATCACAATCTAGGTCACCTCTTCCTAAAGCAAAAACCCATCCTGTATGCCTACTCAGGTCACATAACCTACATCAAAACCCAGATCACCACCCAGATCATATCAGCTTACTTCACAATCCAGTTCACATCCACCTAGATCATAGCATAGGTCAATTCAAACTAAATGATTAACCAGGTCACCTCTGTCTACATCAGAATCCAGGTCACCTCTGTCTACATAAGAATCCAGGTCATCTCTACCTACATCTTAGCCCAGGTTCCAGTAGCCTTCATCACAAACCAGGCCATCTCTGCCTACATCACAACCCAGGTCACCTCAATCTACGAAACAACCCAACACAACCCTGAACATTTCAGCCTAAACCACAACCCAGGTCACCTCTGCCTACACTACGACCCTTGCCACATCAACCTAAATCACACCCCAGGTCACATCTGCCAATATAATATCCCAGTTCACAACAACCTACATCACATTCCAATGCACAGCACCCCACATCACATCCCAGGTCAGTATAATCAGCACACAAACCCATGTTGCAGTAAAACACAAATAATTAGAGAATGAACGGGAGTGTGCACTTTGCCCGACGAACCGAAATCACAAGATATTTTCAGCCCAGCATTTTGATTCGTCCATAATTCGCAGTATATGTGGCAACTGGGGCAGGAACAAAGTGCAAAAGGCTGTTTGGTTGTTAAATACGGCAAATGTAAGTGACGCGATGGGAAAGACACAGAGCATGGAACACACTTACACAAAGTAACAAACAAACACAAAACAGTGCATGACATGGACAACAACACAAACCCTATATCCACCCAGAAAAAATCCATAACATTAGTAACCATTTTTCTTTTTCCTTTATAATTGTTCGCTGTTTTCCATGTTAGCGAGGTAGCGCCAAAGACAGACGAAGTAGAGGCCTCATTCGATCACATCTATTCTCTGGCTGTCATGTATAATGCACCGAATCCACAGAGACCTATCCACAACCAGGCCCAACATACTTTTCCATGATTTTCCAAGGCTGCTTCATTCAGTACATTGAGAGCACGTCGCCCCATGTATACTATTTCGCCTCAATTCATTCTATCTTGTGCATGCCTTTCACTCTCCTGCATGTTCAGGCCCCGAACACACAAGATATTTAAATATTTTTCACACCATCCTTCCATCTCCGATTTGGTCTTCCCTTTCTCCATCCATCTTCCACTTCTGACACATATATCCTCTTTGTCAACCTCTTCTCACTCATTCTCTACATATGTCCAAAACATTTCAGTAAACCCTTTTCAGCTCTCTCAACCATACTCTGCTTATTAACACACTTCTCTTTTACCCTATCATTACTTACTCGATCAACCCACTTCACACCACATACTGTCCCCAAACATTTCGTTTCCAACGCATGCACCGTTTTCCGTAAATTCTCATCCATAGCCTTTCCAGATAGTGACCTCTCTTTCCATTAATTCTTTAATGATCCCACTTCCAAGTATTCTCCATTCAAATTCACACCCCACTTAAACTCTCTCTCCCTCTCAACTGCTAAACCTAAATACCATGCTTTTATTGATATTTACGCTCAGCTTCCTCTTTTCATACACTCTCCCAGAATCATACACCAACTACTTGAATCTGTCATCAGTTTTGTGTCATCAGCAGACAAAAACTGAATCATTTTCTAGGCCCCCCTCTTCCCCTGTAAACTACATACATACCTGCCCCTCTCTCCACGACCCGCGCATTTACCTCCTTCACCACCCCATCCATTAACAATCATTACAATCATGGTGATATCATACACCGCTGCCTCAGACCTACCTTCACCTGCAACCACTCACTCCTTTCTCAACTAAACAGCACACGCACAATAAAAACTCCTCACTGCTTCTAATAGCTTTCCCCTTACACCACATATATGTAATACGTTCCATTATGCATCTCTGTCAACACTATAATTGCTTTCTCTAGACCCATGAATGCCACATACATATCCTTTTGTTTCTCTAAATATTTCTCACAAATATTCTTCAACGTAAAGACTGAATACACACATCCTATAGCAGTTCTGAAACCACTTTGTTCCAACCAGTTTGATGTTCTGCGCATGCCACCACCTTCTGAATTACCACTCCCATATAACATGAAAGGTACGCTCAACAAGGTTACCTCTGATATCCAAACACTTACCGTTGTTCCCCTTGCATTTGCAATGACCCTGTACGTGCATTTCGCCATTCCTCAGGCACCATGATCCATACATATATTGAAAATCCTAACTAACCAGTCAAAGACAAATTCTTCCCCCTCCCCCTTTTCTTAAGAAAATCAACAAATGCAATACCATCCACTCCAGCAACCTTGCTACATTTCAACATACGCAAGACTTTCAATTCCTTTTCTCTCGTAATCAAACCACTAGCCATAACACTCTCACTTCGCAAAGCTTTCCGACCCAAACACCCTGCATCTGTCACCCTCTCATCAAACACATTAAACATTCCTTTAAAATACTTACCCTTTTCCCTCTTCACCTCATCATTGCCTGTTACCACTTCCCCATTTGATCCCTTTAACGATGTTCCCATTTGGTCTCATATTTTTCTCACACTATTACCCATCTTCCAAAATATCTTCCTAAGAAGTTTGCTGATACTCGCTCACCCCATTTCTAATCTGCCCTCTTTGTCAACCCCTGTACCTTCTTCTTGACCTCATTTACTCTCACCTTTTACCATTTCACACAATCTCTCCCGCCATTTGTTCACGTAAATTCTTTTTCCCGAGCTCGCTAACTTTCACCACCATCTTCGCCCTTGCCTCTACCAGGTAATGATCAGATATCCCACCAGCTGCCCCTCTCAACACGTGTATACATTCAAGAGTCTTTCTTTCGCATGCCATTTTAAGACAGGTATTCCTCAATCACCAGTCCTTTTTCAGCGCACAATCACACAAGCTGCTGAACATTTCTATTCATTCTACTGAAAACCCCATACTCTCTAATTGTAACCCGAAATGTCACATTATTCACTTTCGCATTTAAATCACTCATCACTGTTACTCGATCACTTCTGTCAAAACTGCTGACACACTTACTGAGCTGTTCCCAAGGCACTTGTCTTTCTCTAGTTTCCCTTTCGTGGCAAAATGCAAAAACATTGGTAAATTACCCATCTTTCGCAAATAACTTTCATTTTTACCCACGTCAGTCTGAAGCTCATTCCTTATTTTCTTTCACACATTCCCAAAACTCCTGTTTTAGCAGTAGTGCTACCTCATCCCTTGCTCTCACCTTTACGCTCAAGACATTACTGAGCCATGCATCCCCTTTGCCTTTTAGTTTTGTTTCACTAAGTCAGAATATCCAGGTTAATTTTCTCATACTTAGGACCTATCTCTCCTCTCTTCTTATTTATGTTACATTCATATACATTCGGACACCCCAGTCTGAGCCGTCGAGGAGGAAATCAGCAATCAGTGTTCCCACATTGCTATCAAGTGCTCACTATTGAAACAGATGCAATGAAACATAAACACGAGCAGAAATTAAATAGACCGGTAGAAAACAGTTACTGGAGCAAACATATCAACCCTGACTGCGTTATCAATCTGTCATCCAAAGAATTGGACCGTGATACTCTGTGTGCCTTGGGTTACTGTTAATCTATTTCGTATGGGAGGAAGATAAACCCAGTTCATATCGGAAAATCCCTGTTTGAAATAGAAAAACAGTCAAGTGAAGACAGTGAAATGATCGTGGTGTATTATACGGAGCGCTTTTTTAAGAAAATAAGAGCTCTGTCCCACTTAGGTTTGCTAAAACTCTAGAAAAATTAAAGAAAGATGATACTTTACATATAACAAAAGCGGGCAAAAGTAATGATGTAGTGATTATGAATAAAAGTGATTATAAAGAAAAAGTATGCGATCTCCTGCGTGGTACTAATACATACTGTAAACTCAACAGGGATCCAAAGGAATAACAGAGTAGAAAATTCCATAAAAGATATAAAGAATTTATTGAAAGGCAGGGAAGAATTGATCAAACAATTTTCAACACAGAACCCATCAACACCATACATGTACGGCTTAATCAAGACCCACAAAGCCAAACAATCCCCTGAGGCCAATCATGAGCTGTATAGGTTCCGCTACATATAAGTTATCCAAGTGGCTAGTAAAATTATTGTGTCCTTTTGTGGGTACCATTTCAGATTCATTCATGTAGAATAGTGAGGATCTGGTTAGAACGCTGAATTCCCTGAATGTATTGTATCCTTACAGATTAGTGAGCTTTGATGTAAGATCACTATTTACAAATGTCCCGGTAGATGATGTGTTAACCTTCCTCCCTAACATCTTGGGAAACAACATTGATGGCATCCCCAGTAAAACATAATTAAACTTATAAGATTGTGCGTAGATAATTCGTCTTTTGTGTTTGAGGGGAAACATTATACACAACAATTCGGTATAGCCATGGGTAATCCCCTCTCCCCGGTGTTACTAAATATTTACATGGAGTATTTTGAAAGCCATTTGCTAAACACTATAAAGGATCAAAATGTAGTTTTTTCCGATATTTGGATGGCGTACACTGAATTTGTCCTAACAATCTACCCACTGATGACTTCCTGCATAAATTGTACTCGTTAGCTCCTTCCATTAAGTTTACTCAAGAAGAAGAAACGAGTGATAAGTTACCCTTTTTGAATGTAGAGATTATCAGGGAAAAAGGTATCTTGAAACCCAAGGTATACAAAAAACGTAAAAGTATACTGTTATATGTCCACTACTATTCAAATAACCATATCAATGGAAAAATATCTGTCTTCATATCTATGTACCTAAGAGCATATAGGATTTCAGGTCCTGAATTTTTAGATGATGAACTTAAAGTGACTCAGCACATTGGGCAAAAGCTAATGTACCCAATAAATATACTTAACCAGTGTCAGAATACAGCAAGGAAACGTTTCTATAGTGGCTAAAATAATAAACCCGAACATCAGAGTCACCAAAAAATCCTGGTTCTTCCCTTCTATGAGAATTTTCTCGAAAGTATTCACCTTCTCAAAAAACTTATAGTGCAAGTAGTTTTTAAATATGACAACACCATCTAGAAAGCCCTCATTAGAAATAGCACATCAAATAATACAGGTGTTGTTTATAAGGTCCTGTGTTAAGACTGTAACCAGTTTTATATCGGACAATCGGGGAAAGATGTCAAGACCAGGATCTCACAAAATAGATATAGTGTTATGGCGGCCCAACCAAGTAGCGGCTTATTTCAACATAAAGCTGCCTTTGATCATCACATCGACTGGGAAATATCTAAAATTATAGCTAAATTATATTGTTTCAGTGAGAGGAATGTAACTGAATCTTTATTGATCTCTGGAACATTTGATCATAATGTAAATGTCATTTGGGATTTTAAATGTGACAAATTATCAAATGAAATAATTATTAAGAAGCATCCCACGGAAAAACCCTGCACACAAACCCTCGAGGAAATAAATGTTAGGTTGATTAGAATATGTCTCCGCCCTCCGCCTTGTCTGGTCAGGACAGTAGACATCTGACCTACCCCGTTAATTAACCAATGATGCCACGCCTCAAGTTTGCATTATGTATTTAATTCACGCCACTACCTTCCCTCTCTCACTCTGACAATGTAATAAACGAAAGTACTTACTGTGTATATTTTCTTTTTTCAGTGTGGTGAACGTTGATTTTTTCTTCACGGTGAAATGAAGGTTCTGCAGATAATGGACACCGCGTATATCTTCAACGCTTTCCTGAACTGGAACCCTAACCTTCAAATTTTCTGCATTGGTTTTCTCTCGTCTTTATTAAGTGCACACAGAGTAAAGGAGTGGCTGCGTTTCCTTAAGACATGCTTACAGGAACAAGTAATACGGAAATCACTTCTACCCGATCGACTTGTCAACGTAGACGACAATCCCTTTGGTGAATATGAGTTTCTGACCTTAAAATGATGTATTGAAATAACAAAAGAAGAAGTATCAAGTAAGTTCAGAACCTCAAACAGTAAAAAACAGTGCCTGTTGAACCCATTTACGCTAGAAAATCAGCAAATAGTGTTCCCACATTGATATCAAGTGCTCACCAGTGAAATAGATGTAATGAAACATAATCACGAGCACAAATTAAATAGACTGATTGAAAACAGTTACTAGAACAACCATATCAACTATGGCTGCATTATCAATTTGTCATCCAAAGAATTGGATCGTGATACTTTGTGTACCTTAGGTTACGGTTAATCTTTTTCGTACGGTGGGAATATAAATCCAATTCATGTCGGAAAATCTCTATTTCAAATGGAAAAACAGTCAAGTGAAGACAGTGAAATGATCCGTGGTGTATTATATGGAGTGCTTTTAAAAGAAAATAAAAGCTCTGTCCCACTTAGGTTTGTTAAAGCTCTAGAAATATTAAAGAAAGATGATATTTTGTATATAGCAAAAGCGGACAAAAGTAATGATATAGTGATTATGAACAAAAGTGATTATAAAGAAAAAGTGTGCGATCTCCTACGTGATAGTAATACATACTGTGAACTCAAAGGGGATCAAACAGAAAAAGGAAGTAGAAAATTCCAGAGATAAAAAATTTGCTGAAAGGCAGGGAAGAATTGATCAAACAATTTTCAACGCAGAACCCATCAACACCATACATGTACGGCTTAATCAAGACCCACAAACCAAACAATTCCCTGTGGCCAATCATAAGCTCTATAGGTTCCGATACATATAAGTTATTCAAGTAGATAGTAAAATTATTGTCTCCTTTTGTGGGTACCATTTCAGATTCATTCATACAGTACAGTGAGGATCTGGTTAGAAAGTTGAAATCCCTGAATGTAAAAAATCCTTACAGATTAGTGAGTTTCGGCGTAAAATCATTTTTAACCAACGTCCCAGTAGATGATGTGTTAACGTTCTTCCCAAACATCTCGGGAAACAACACTGAATGCATTCCCAGTAAAAACATAATTAAACTTATAAGATTCTGCGTAGATAATTCATCTTTTGCGTTTCAGGGCAAACATTATACATAACAGTTCGGTATGGCATTGGGTCATCCCCTTTCCCAGGTGCTAGTAAATATGTACATGGAGTATTTTGAAAGCCATTTGCTAAACTCTATAAAGGAAGAAAATATAGTTTGGTTCCGATATGTGGATGATATACTCTGCTCTTGGCCTAACAATCTACCCAGTGATGACTTCCGGCATAGATTAAGCTCGTTAGCTCCTTCCAAAAAGTTTACCAAAGAAGTCAAAACGAATAATAAGTTACCCTTTTAGGATATAGAGACTATCAGGGATAAAGGTATCTTAAAAACCAAGCTATACAGAAAACCTAAAAATGTACTGTCATACGTACACTATTATTCAAATCACCATGTTAATGTTAAAGGATGTGTCTTCATATCTATGTACCTGAGCGAATATAGGATTTTAGATCGTGAATTTTTAGATGATGAACTTAAAATGAATCAGCACATTCGACGAAAGCTATGATACCCGATGAATATACTTAACCAGTGTCAGAATACAGCAAGGAAACGTTTCTATAGTGGCCAAAATAATAAACCTAGACGTCAAAGTCGCCAAAGAACCCTGGTTCTTCCCTTCCATGAAAATTTTCTGAAATGTGTTCACATTCTCAAAAAACTTTGTGTGTAAGTAGTTTTCAAATATGACAGCACCATCAAGAAAGCATTCGTTAAAAATAGCCCATCAAATAATACAGGTGATGTTTATAAGGTCCCATGTAAAGACTGTAACCAATTTTATATCTGACAATCGGGGAAAGATTTGAAGACCAGGATCTCACAACATAAATATAGTGTTATGGCGGCCCAACCAAGTAGCGGC
>JAYMFT010006027.1:0-17124 GCA_038088735.1 Panulirus argus | reverse complement strand
TGTTCCTTTTTTGGAAAAGCAGAAACTGGAGGGGAGGATTTCCAGCCCCCCGCTCCCTCCCCCTTTAGTCGCCTTTTGCGACACGCAGGGAATACGTGGGAAGTATTCTTTCTCCCCTGTCTCAGGGATAATATATATATGATGTGTGTATCTCTAACTACCTCTTGTGAAGGCTTTCCTATGCCGAGGGGACTGAATAGCACCATTCGTATTCCTGACATGTTTTTGTTTCCCTGTCTATATAATACTATCATTTGTAATGATAAGAAAAATATTTGTTCATATTACCAGTCAAATGAAATCTGCGTGAGACTCAGACGAACCAACATTTATATCTTACTGAAACAATACTGAGGCTTCGTCCAGGTATTTGAAGCTAGAGTGACCGACTACTGGACGTGGTACTGAACATACGAAACTGCAAGTGAACCACAAATGGAACCATCACTCAAATGAACCCTGTATCAAACCATCGTGAGTGAACCTAGAGTCCCGCCACAGTGGAAACAACTCCGGCCTCACGAAAGCCGGAGTCGAGCACCGTGAGAACGAGTCGCGATTCGAACCACCGCAAAAGTGAACCCTGAATCGAACCACGGTGAAAATACGAGTCACGCCATCTTGAGAACGAACCTTAAGTCGAACCGGCCGAAGGTTGACGCTGTTACTTTTGAAATGATGAATTTCCTTTTTCAACACATTGTTTTGGACGTGATTAAATATCATCAAAAATCCACTTTCGCTTCTTTGAAATATCAATAAGGCAACTGCACAAAAATACCTCTAGTAAGATTATGACCGAGGTAGAAAAGTTCACCACATCAACACACGAGTGTCTGTGATTCAGCTTCCTCAGCCGTGGGTACGACACATGTTATGTTCCTTGTTATATCTGGTAGGAATAACAACCTGGCAACCGCTATTCATTTTCATTTACTCAAAGGGAGAGAGAGAGAGAAAAAAAAAGAAACCGCGTGGAGGTTGTAGCAGACAATAAGCTTCTTCCACAGTGTTGTACCAGCGACCCGCCCTTGGACTGCACAGTTGACAAGGGTGAGTGATGTACCTCTCGCTCTCCCCCGGACTCACTAGTGACTAGGCTACAGTGAGCCAGTGTGATGCAGGGATTAGCGCTAATACAGGATGGATTCATTTTGAGAAAACGCACTGCGAGAGGATGTGCTCTCAGAGGCCGTATTGTGAGAGGGTGCGCACTGTATACCCCAGGACGTATGCAAATTCTCCCGGGGTAAACAAATGATGGAGAGGTCAAGTGTGCGTGTTCGTGACCTGGGTCACCCCACCTGCACTGGGTAGCATCGCTCGCAGGAGACAGGCCAGCGTCATGCAGCGCCTCCCACTCGACAGCTTTTGACCAGCCTTGGTGGAAACTGATCTCTTGAACAGAACCTAACACAAGTTATAACACCAGTTTGACTAGACGACTGAGGTCGCGTTCTCCTTTGTTCTTTGAGCTGGGCAGCACGAGCTTGGGATACGATGAAGTGATCCTTAAGCTGACCTTTAAGGTCAAAGGTCACACCGTTATACCCTAGGGTCGTACTGTCGTGTTCAGTGGTCGTACCAGCAAATGGAAAGGTTGCGCTATCTATCTTGTTCTTGAGGCTAATCCACCGTATTTCCTGAGAGTTTCCTTTTTGAGTGTGTCCAGAACGTGTTGCAGGTCTGTGTTGGAAGTGCTCAATTGCCTCGTCGACTTTCTACACATCTCGTATGCTCACGGACTGTCAAATGTTGGACTCGGGTTCGAATCCCGGTAGCACAGTGGTTAAGTGTTTAAGTCGATTTCACGTGACATAACAAGTAATATATTTATGTATTTCTTGTTTAATCAAGAGGCGGCCCAAAATCGTGAAGGCAATTGTGTCATTCAGGAGAAGAACATCTGCTCTTCCAGTCCCGTCCTGACCCCAGACCAATACTTTATGCTGGATGAGATAACGGTTCTGTGTCGTTGTGACTCATTGTACCTTTATTAATTTCTTTCATTTTGTTTAACGGTAAAAATCGACGTCTTTATGTATCACGGAAGTCCATAAGTTATAGTAAAACTCTCCTCATCTCAGCACTGGGGTCCGTGTGTCCTTGAAAATGTTCATAAGTTTGGACGATCCCTAAGTTTACAGGATTTTCCGGAACTTGGCAATCGTTATTATTTTCTTTTTTTCACGCATTTCGTTCAAAATTGTCTGCCCGTAAAGTAACTTTGTATTTTCATATTTTGTAGGTATCGAGATCCTCATTGATGCAAACATATACTCTTGATTTCTGCAGCAAACACGGCGTCCGCAGGTAAACAGTTGCATACTATTTCAACTCAGGACGGAGTCTCTGATCCGGGCGTCGGTAGACAATGAGTCCATCCATCCTGGAGCTGTAGGATGGCACGGTGTCCGCCTTATGCTGTATGCTACACTTACCCTGACTCTTATGTATATGTATATTGGTCAAACCTTTCTTCCAAGTATACGTTCTGTAAGTTAAGTCATGTATATGTGCCAGGGTATCCTCCCTGTATACTGATGCAGAGATCCGTCCGCCTATGTCTGCAGGGGATGTATGACCTCTCTTTGCTGATCATCCTGTCTACTTAGTATGCAGCTTAGGTATAGTCCTCGGGTCAGCCACCCTGACCTCTGTATACCCGGCCATCACCCACAGCCAGGCAGTCGGTATGTATACATCATCCAGGATTAATCAATCGCGGGCGCCTCTCGAACCCCGCTCCCGCTATAGTCCTGAAGGATGCAACACAGAGGTGCACAGAGCAGTGGGGCAACCAAAAGTTAACTAGATGTACCGGGCTAACAACCAGAGATGCTGGTTACACTGCCCTACTATCGTTAGTTCTATCCACAACAACAGTATCAACAAATGCTTTTCACTCTTCATTTTCATATCGCTATCTATGACCACCTCCTAATTTCCAACTTTCCCAAACCCGACCCTAAAATAATAAGGGGGGGGGGGGGTAAAACCTCGAAGCTGTGGAAGGAATGGCATGGACGTGGAACAGAAAACAAGATGAGGCAGACATGAATTAGCGAAGAGGATGAGGCAACAGGCGGCGGTAGACTTACCTTTGCCGTGGGCGGCGTTGTGCTGGCTGAGGGCCAGCAGGACCACACTCGCCACACCCAACCACTTCTCCCGACCCGCCATCATCGTCGCCTGCTGACAACCATCAACTTCTCTCTCTTTATGATTCTTTATCCTGATCCTTCGTCACAAGTGGGGGCGGAAATATCCCACTACTTTATTTGATCTTTCAATAAACGAATCGAAAATCACAAGTTGCAGTTTTTCATCGGTGTCTCAGAAAGTGGAAGCAAAGCCAGGCATCGTGCTAAGCCGAGCACACACACACACACAAACACACACACAGGAACAACACTGAGGTTCGAGAGGCGAGGGTAAGCCAGGTCGTCAGGTCTGGTGGTGGTCCAGGGGGCACCGGTGAGTTAACACGGGTGGAGGCGGCCCGGGCGTGGCGACGGCCCTCAATGGCACTATTAGCCCCCCACACGGGCTCAGAAAGAGGCTTACTGCTATTGACAAACTCCCTTTTATTCCTGGGGAGACGTGTTCCACGGCCGGCCACACCAGATCTCCTTACGCTCCGCCTCTATACAAGTCTCCCTCAGTCTCCGCAATCGATCAGCGGCCGCCCTGGCACAGATTTGTTAGTCGAACTCCCGCGGGACGCGGCGGCTGACTACGTCGTCGTCGCCGTCGGGATGGGATGTGGTCGGCTGCCGTGCCTCCGACTCCTCTCAACAGTCAGAGTGATGGATGGTCGGCACCGGCAGTACCCCACCTGGGCCGGGGATCGTGGTGTGTCCTGCCTCAGAGCGGGGCTCGGTGACGCTGCCATAGAGAGCCTGACGAAGATAAGACGTGGCGATCCATCCGTGGACAGAGAGGCGGCGTCACTCCTGTCGCTCTCTGAAAAGAAACGGAAATTATCTGTGGGTTGGGAGTGTCGAGGCGAGATGACTGAGTCACAAGGAATAATTTGCATTACACAAATCCTTCTTATATCTAGAGTCTGAGGGACGCGAGACTGAGACAACTGCTGAAGGCTAGACGGCAGCTTCTCCCTACACACGCAGTCCAGACCATCACCTAGAACCATTGTACAGTATATCACAATGGGACATCCAGTCACCACCGCCTCTCCACACAAGCAATAAAGGAACCTTTCGGTTGAGGTAGAGAGTCTGTCAACCTCCCGTTCCTCTTCCATGCTGTTATCCTTCCCTTGATCACCCCATTCCCTCCAGCCCGTCCCTCCCAGATCCCCTCCCCTCATAACCATCTCGTCCCTCTCGCCAAGAATCAACATATTAATAGCTTTATCTCTCGCCACCTCCACCTGCCACACTAAACTGCTCAACGTCTCAGTCAGCATCGTGAGATCCAACAGCCGCAGCTACTGACGTGGGTGTGTCTTGCCCCTGCTGGCGCACCTTCCCGACTGGACCACAACAAACTAACAGTCTCTCCTTACAGTTCTTAAGAACTTCCGGAAACAGTGTCAGACGGCCTTCTGTATAGGGTTGCTTGGAGTGACTTTTATCCACAACAATTTGCAAAAATATTACGCTCTTAGTAAAATAATATATATATGAAAAGGAAATCATCACGATAAAAAATCATAAAATGTGGTCACAAAAAAATGGCGAAGATTTAGAAGAGGTGCGTCTGATTTAGGGATCTCCCTCCACACTCTACCTTATTGTGTGTACTGTTCTTGGAATGTACGTGAACAATGAATTAATTTTCCTGACCATCTACATCATATCGAGTATTTTCATTCTTATGTACAACAGAGTGAAGAAGGAAGAGAAATGTAAAAACAAATGAGACTGCAACATGTGCCGGTGGAATAGGAACTAACTAGCAACTTCCAAATTAACACAGTGAAAATTCATAATAGAGAAACTGTACAAGGAAAATACTCCGAATAAACAGTGAACAATGAACATCAACTTTCTTATCTGAACATTGAACAATGAACACCACTTCTTCTAGAGGATTAATGACTATTAAAAACCAGTGATACCCATAAGAGAACAGTGAACACCAGCGGCAGGCCAAGCGGTGGACGCGGGCGGCCGGGCCGTGTCTGTGCCCGTGTCAGTCCCAGCACACGCACGAATCCTCCTCCTCCAGTTCTACTCACGTGGTCACACGAGGCTGTTTTTATCAGTCATTACGTCAACAGTTGCAGCATCCCGTTTGACATACATAGTAATCTGATCGAGTCGGATCAGAGTTTAATTGGCGCCGATGAGATCTGTGTGAGTGGCGCAAGTGCCACGCGTTGACCAGTGTGTGAAGTGGGCGGTGATGGCACCCCGTCCCCCTGCAGGAGAGGGCGACTCCCTCCTGAC
Source organism: Panulirus argus (assembly GCA_038088735.1). NCBI lineage: Eukaryota > Metazoa > Arthropoda > Malacostraca > Decapoda > Palinuridae > Panulirus > Panulirus argus. Next base: position 11,707 of record JAYMFT010006027.1, on the reverse strand, counting down.
CTCCGTCTCCTCTGCCCTTCAGTACGAGCCATCATTATTGTTGTTATTGTCGCAAGCAGTACAGCAACGCCCCCTGTCCTCACGCTGATGTAATTCATTACTGAGAGCAACCCTTCCTGAGGTTATCATATTATCAAAGATTCTGCTCAGAAACATTCGGTCACTTTATGTATGTCTTCGCATGAGCCATCGTGTTTATTTGTTTTCTTTTTCCTTGTCAGGTCTGAAGACCGACGAGATCTTCACGTACAGATCATGTACAGGAATATGGCATATATCTGTCTCCTTATCCCCTTGAGTAGGATGACTTAACCTGAAGAGGAGGACGAATCAGCCTCTTCAGTAAACGACTCGAGTCCAGTGAATAAGGGTTAAGTCTTACTCCGGGTTCACAGACGTTTTGTCGTGTCACCCAGGGCGGGTCGGGCGTCGTGCCACCGGGAAACAAGACCAGAAGACCCAAAGGTGAAGGGATCCGCCGCCAGAGGTCCTCACAACTCAGAGTCGATCTTCCAGCAGACGACACAGACTTCAAAGTGGTCGAGGAACACCGGAGCGGCACGGATGGTACCCTGAGAGTGTCGCAGCGCACCGCAAAAGCAGCCTTCCCGAACGGTGCTAGTCAAGGGAGGTGACCTGGGTGGCTACAGGCACCAGCTGGCGGCTTCCTAAGGCTACAGCACCAGACGTTCGTTCCCCAAGACCACAAGCAACTGTTACTAGTTCCCCAAGGCCACAAACAGCACATGCATGCCCCTCAGGGCCACAGACACCAGGTGGCAGCTCCCTAGGGCCACAGACACCAGATGCTGGCATCTCAGGGCCACAGGCACCAGGTGGCAGCTCCCCAGGGCCACAGACACTAGATGCTGGCCCCTCAGGGCCACAGGCACTAAGTGGCAGCTCCCCAGGGCCACAGACACTAGATGCTGGCCCCCCAGGGCCACAGGCACCAGATGGCAGCTCCCCAGGGCCACAAACAGCACATGCTGGCCCCTCAGGGACACAGGCACCAGTTGGTAGCATCCCAGGGCCACAAACACCAGATGTTGGCTCCTCAGGGCCACAGGGACAAGGTGGCAGCTCCCTAGGGCCACAAGCACCGGAGGCTGGCTCCTCTGACACGCTTGGGACGCAGGATCGATAGCCATCCCCAGCGACTCCTCATGATCCCTCATCACCAGGTGGAGCAGTGAGGCCGGCTACACCCTGCAGCACGTAGCTTCCCTCATGATCCCTTATTCACCAGGAGGAGTCATGAGCAAGACGTAAGTCAGCTCGGCCATCACCAGACACACTCTCTCTTGTAGGAACATGGCAGCTCAGTTCAGCAGTTCTGTCACCCTTTCTGTTCCGCACACCTGATTGTGCCCTGGACACAAACGTGCACACCTGACTGTGCCCTGGACACAGACGTGCTCACCCAACTGTGCCCTGGACACAGACGTGCACACCTAACTGTGCCCTGGACACAGACCTGCACACCTGACTGTGCCCTGGACACAGACGTGCACATCTAACTGTGCCCTGGACACAGACGTGCTCACCCGACTGTGCCCTGGACACAGACGTACACACCTGACTGTGCCCTGGACACAGACGTGCACATCTGACTGTGCCCTGGACACAGACGTGCACACCTGACTGTGCCCTGGACACAGACGTACACACCTGACTGTGCCTTGGACACAGACGTGCACATCTGACTATGCCCTGGACACAGACGTGCACACCTGATTGTGCCCTGGACACAAACGTGCACACCTGACTGTGCCCTGGACACAGACGTGCACACCTGACTGTGCCCTGGACACAGACGTGCTCACCAAACTGTGCCCTGGACACAGACGTGCACGCCTGACTGTGCCCTGGACACAGACGTGCACACCTGACTGTGCCCTGGACACAGACGTGCACATCTGACTGTGCCCTGGACACAGACGTACACACCTGACTGTGCCCTGGACACAGACGTGCACACCTGACTGTGCCCTGGACACAGACGTGCACACCCGACTGTGCCCTGGACACAGACGTGCACACCTGACTTTGCCCTGGACACAGACGTGCACACCTGACTTTGCCTGGACACAGACGTACACACCTGACTTTGCCCTGGACACAGACGTGCACCCAAGAAATCGGTAACCCAGGCAAGTGGACCAGCAGCCTTAGCACTGCGGGGTCCGGTCTGGGGACCACCTGTGATGACGACCTGCTGGGGTGGCTGTCCACTCACCTGGGCAGGTATGTATGTAAATCCTGCCCAGGTGAGGAAGGCGAGCGAGAAGAGGACGGCGCTCTCTGGCAACGGGACTCAGGAAAATTCCAAAGTCAGTCTGATGCTCGGCTGATCCAGCTAAGCACAGAGTGAAGAGGACGGGACGCACAGAAGCAAGACCTCCGTACAATTATTACCTCACCTGAAATAAGGCGCAGGATTCCGTGTGTGAGGTTCCCTAAGCTGTCGCCAGAGTTCAACCAACGAGAGCTGTACAGGAAATAAAGTACCTGCTGGAAAATATTATAATCGCTTTAAGTATATGGATGAGATGGTTGGTGAACCATCCTCAGTGTGCTGGGCCAAGACTGGAGTCTGTATCACAACTCTGGTCACTGTACAATGTACATACAGGAGCACAAAGAGCTTTTGGAGAAGGTCTACAGGAGGCCAGCAAAGAAGATGGAACCAGAACTAAGATACCCGTGAAACAGGGAAGGCTAGAGGGCAGAAGCTTGCCTGAAGTTTTGATAGACAGAAACCCGAATAATGTTTTGCCATAAATCCCTTCCCCTTCTGTAAGCGCTGTTCCACCGCCCATCTTCCTTGCATTCCCGTAGGCGCTCAGGAAACACATAATCTGAAATGGACCGAATGTCGATGGAACTTTTGAAATGTGGATCACTCTGAATTGGCGCCCATATGCTTGCAAATATCATAAAATAATTATAACCGAAACAATTGTTATATTGTAATTCTATCTACATAACTATTTTAACATCGATGTATAGCGTTTTAATTGAGGTAATTATCACCCGGTAAGCATAGTGGTATGCCTGTGTGTGTGCGTGTGTGTTTGTCATACATATTTAATCTTTGTTCATCCAATAGTTTCGCTATTTCTATTTCAATTTCATATCACGTTAAGCAGCGCATCCACGTCATTATGAGTGAACATCAGTGAAATGTTAGAATTAACGATCTGTAAAATGTTTACGTCATATTCTGGTGGCCATATCATGGTCCCCTCTCTACCTGGCCATATTCTGATGGCCATATTATGGTTTCCTTATTGTATCAGTGCTGGGGGTGTTGTAGTACCCCCTCCCCCGTGCGAGGTTGTCATGAAATCGTGGGTTCAGACACTGTTGACGGGCCAAACAAGCCTCCCGACGCGGCACGACAGCGGGGCCCTGCACGGCCGGCCGCTGTGAGCTGCAGCCACAGCCCTGCTCTCCTGGCACTTACCATACGCCATATTATCATCTACTTTCTCTTCTTTAACAAGAAAACGATAAGAACGGATTCAAAATATTATTAAGTTAATATCAGCCCAATTCATCTGTTCTGAAGCTTATGTAAAACTTAATTTAAGCAGTTCTAACTTAACCTTCCCATACAAAACTCTTCTGACAAAACCTCGGTGAGTTGTACCCAACGAACTTCATCAGCTTCACCTACAGTCTAAGGCAACCACAGCCTGAGGTGATCCAGCCTCACACGGCTGGCGTAACGTGACCTGGACTCAGTCTGGAGGCGCTCTGCCTGGCGTGCTGCGCAGCCATCAGCCACACACGAGGGACAGACTCATCCCTGTACACTGGATGGAAACAGATACGAATCCTCGCGTTATCTGCTCCTCTGTGGAACCTCCTCACACCAGCGTTACCAGCCCCTTGTGGAACCTGCCACCAGTCCTTGTATCGGATGGGGAACTGCGTCTCCCTTACGTTCACGTGAGAGAAGACAGGCCGTACCAATTCCATCACCGGCGTCTACCCCGACCGTCTCTACCATCATCTGTCTGGCCATCTCTTATTCCACCATCAACATCCTCTCCGCCCGCCCAAATATTTGTAACCAACAGTTGTGTGTACTCGTCCCCTATCATCACTATCTACATCTAACCAACGTTTCCTTTCCATTCATATGTTCCTACCTACGTACAGTGCATCCGGCATCATCTACATCTACTTGATGAAACTCATCATTTGCCATCCTCTTTTTCTCATCATCCACACCTCTTCCACCACAGACACGAACATCCACGCCTGTTCCTCCAGCCCCACACCTCGTGATACCCAAACCGCTTCCAGTCACCAGGTGAACTTTGCGAATAATGAAGCAGACGTAGTGGCTGTGGGCTTGGGCCGCTCGCCTCTGCTGCTGGTCCATAATGCAGGCGCCCTTGGCACGGCGTCTGCGGTTCGTCAGATTTAGTACGTACGGAAAGATCGAGTGCATACCTACAAGGAACCTTCTGCTGGAAGATGTATGTAAAGAATGGTCTACTTCGACCTTGAAGGACTCTTATACTACAGCTAAGACTGGTATAAGATGACGACTATCCTACTGCAGTGTCTTTGGAGGTTTAACGAATATCACCGAATTCATGACTGATTTCAGCTTAGACGAAACACTGTACACGATGGTTCAGTTTAACCACGATAGCAGCTAGACACAGGTGGGACTGAATATTTCTCACCATGGGAAACAGTTCTCTGTATAGAGTTATGATGACTAATTTGCCGCAAAAAAAAATCACGACTACATTATATTATCGTCCGTCACAAAATTTGACCATACGGTCAGACCGAAATAACACATATGGATACTGATTGCAAGATATCTGGACATATGGCAAAAAAATTCCGTTGTTCTGACCTGTACAGACACGGCTGGAATGTAGGAATCTGGCCACAATTATTCTCCTGTCCCTCAGAGATTCGCAAACGTTCCTTTACATCATGTTGACCTGACTGACTCAGGAGATGGGCTTCGCTCTGCATCTCATCTCAGCAGTGATATTGGAATGAGCTTTGCATTTGCTGCACAGGCTTACTCTGCAGTAAACAGTAATAAACGTTTTGCAATCCCTACGTGAATTGCCGTCAATAAACATTATCGCTATAATCCCTCGTGTGATGAAGACGTCTCTTATCTCTCTCTCTTTCCTCTTCGTCGTGAACAAGTATCGGTACAGTTTACCATCCCGCTGCCGCAGAGCTAAAGTGATGTATGCAGTGCAACTCTTGTAGTCACCGCCAGGCGCAGATGCAGGAAATATCGCCAGAAATAAAGCCAGGTTCTTAAAGGGTTTAGAGATTTAGGTTATGACGTCGTTTCCTCCGCGCAAACACTAAACGCATGACGACTTTCGTACATCATCACTACACTCGCATCCATTCCACGTACATCATCACTACACTCGCATCTCTCCCACGTACATCAACACTACACTCGCATCTCTCCCACGTACATCAACACTACACTCGCAGCCCTTCCACGAACACCCTCACTGACCACTGGATTAGGCAGGGTGAAGTATGAGGTGTGGCCTACTTCAGATCGACACAATATGTATGTATCAGCACATTACCCCTGTACACTGCAGGAAAGTCTGTTCCTTGGAGTTGGAGTTGCGCACACAGGACAAACGTTTTCATGAGGTGCAGCAGAAACTATCATCATTGGTCTGCCTTTTAAAAAATTGCCTCACAAGTTTTGAGAAAAAAATCAGAATTTACATTTTCACATGTTGAGAAGTCGTCACGGAAACGTAACAACTGATTCCCTTCTGTTGTACGGGGGTTACAAGAGATCGTTAGCACATATAAGGAAAACGCCATACATGTTCGATGCTGTGCGCGTTGAAAGCCAGAGTAACTGTACGTGATTAATGAAATAAAGACTTTCTGACCAAATATTCTGTCACTTTCCTCCATATTTTTACTGCGTGTTGACAATATGTTAGTACGTTCTACACTAGATATCCTTCCTCTATTCATTACGATTTAGGCACTTTCTAATTACAGGGGGAAAGGTTTGAAAAGCAAACGAGGTTACATAAGTGAGTCAGCACACCAAGTACACTTCAGCCACACTCGTTCATAATAGGCGGGGCGGAGTTCCCGTTTCCATCGGCAGTGTGAATTGCGCAAATTATTCACCGCCGGTCTTGCCCCGTTGGCTCTGGTGTTTACAGCCGTCAAATCTGGCTCAGTAATGTTGATCTCGTGTCGTCTGTTACGGAATTCCAGTCGCAACACTTCTGCTTGTTAATCGGTACCGGTTTTCAAACGATTACCTTGAAAGGCGATGCATTCTGTCAGAGTTCATATCGGATCTGATCTTGTATCTGTGATGTTACGGATCCATACCGGTGTTGGGCATCTTGTGATCCACCGAATTATTTTTTCATGCAATTTGAAAAATTAATCGAAGCGAAGTGTTAGTGATGATCAACAGATTATTGGGATTAATCATAGTCGATCATTAACAGGGAACGGAGACAAAGCCAACCATAACCAGCGGGTCAACTCTGCTGTACAAAGTGGCCCACGAGTCTGCAGACTTGGGTCCGGAAACTCAATCACAAGCATAAGTTTTCTTCACCCTGCTTCGAGTGAGACATGGAGAGGAGCTCAACAGGAGATGATGTAGGCAAAGAAGGTTCAGGCTACCGCCCACAAGGGGTACGGATGCCCTGCTGTTTACATAGAATATATTTGCAAAAAACTTTTTAGAGAAAAGTTCGAAAATTAATTACACCATAATAGAGAATTTCCCAATACCCTAACAAGGTCATTAGAGGTAATGAGGCTAAACTACAAACACACACACACACACACCAACATTACATGACGTATACTTCATAATATCTATACTAAAATCTCCCTGCCATTTATTTATGAACATATATAACATGACAGAGTTCCGGTACAACTGTAAATTCAGGTATGTTCTCCAAGTGTCAACTCAGGTCATACTCCAGCAATTAAAGATTATACTTCAAGAAGAAGTCACCATTTAGAATGTTACTGACGTTCCTGAAGGTTTGCTACGAGTTGCTGGCAGACAAATGTTCTACACTCGCCGATGTGGTAGTCTCATCCAACCCTACATCACCTGCCACACACAGCAGAACGTGTCAGGCTTCCCTCAGACCCGCCACTGTTGACAGACATGAGATGAAAGGAGACGTGTCATGTTTGTCGCATTGAAAGCCAACCATCTCCTCAGATGTCTGTCCTGACGCGGCCCTCACGCTGTAGCCGGGATGATGCTGGGATCTACACCACAACCATACTAGCACCACAACCACCGTAATGTTTGACGAATCTTATTTCTTATTCATATGTAATGTTAACAAGTACTTCCACACACCTTTCAGTGTGATATACCTACAACTTCATAAATCCTTCGATAAAGGACGGCATAAACGATCAGTTTGTAAAAATCAGGCCTGACGGCACAGGCAGTTGATCTCCGTTCTGGCTCACAGACAGGAAACAACGCCAGGTATTAAATTGGCAGACTGGCTAAATGCAACAAGCGGGGTACCACAGGGACCAGTTCTGGGACCCACACTTTTCACTGCCGATGGTAATGATCTGGCCACAAGACTCGCCAGAAGAATATCAAAATTTGCGGGGATGACGCGGAAATAGGAAATACTGCCCAGTGGAAACTAGATCATACGGTAATCTGAGAAATATCAAATGGATTTCAATGTAGACAAATGGAGAGTAATGTATTTTACCAAAAATGATATCAATCGGGAATACAAAATGCTTAGGAAACCATTACCAAGACGAAAACAGCCTTGCAATAATTATCAGTAATGACGTAAAATACAAAAAATAATGCCAAGCTACATGCAATGCATCCTACTAGTATGTTGGGTTTCATAGCTTGAAATATGAATCATAAAAAGAAGGATGCAATCAAGACGAGCTCTTAACAGCGCCTCCATCAGGCCTCTTGTGGCATAAGCTGCTCAGTTCTGGTCAATATTGGACTTCATCGAGGGTGAAGAAAAACTACGATGAATTCAGAGATGAGCAACAAAACTAATTCTGACTATCAGAAATAAAACATCATGACGAAAGTTTCAGCGAACTAAGATTATTTTCTAAAAAAAAAAAAGACAAAATCTCCGAGGATATCTGACAGAAATTTTCAAAAAACAAGATCGTTTCAGCAACATGACGTACGAGAATCTCTTCACATTAGACAAAGTCAACGAACTGAAATAACGGTATGAAATTAAAAGGAAGAAGATGTACAGCAACCTGGGCAAAGGGTTTTCATCTGTAGAGTTGCAGAACACTGCAATGAATTATCACCAGGTGTAGGACTGACTTGCATTTACTATCACCAAGGCGAGACAAGAGTCCCAGCAGCATCCAATATCAATGAACACGCCTCTTCAAGACAGACGAAAGCAGTAAAGTTAATTACTGAACATAAATCCTCAAGTATTTTCCCTGTCTCCTCCAAGGACAGGATCAGCTGCAGTCCCCTCCCTACAGTGGACCAGCTGCAGTCAAAGTAGGGAACCATTCCTGTTCACACTTTCCTATAAAATGTCCAAGGCAGCATTCTATCCCTGCTGCAAGGTGCTTCTTCTCAGCATTTTTCCTGCTGGTTGTTGAGCCGGAGGGAAGGGTGAGGAGGCGCCTTCTGCTTTCCTTCCCGATGTCCACCACAAACAAGACCATGGACGCAGAAACCTCGTTTAAGACCGTCAGATTTCCTGTCGTCTGCCCTTCCCATGCACAACCACCACACCACCACAACCACCACACTACTTCAACCATCACGCCTCTACCACAGTCAGGCTGGTGTGTTTGAAGCTGAGTGTCTGGATCACGAACTAAAAACACGTCTGTGGCGCTCACGGCCTCACGCACGGGGTCGCCTGGACCAGAGCACCGTCTGACGTACACTGCACTGCCTGTCGCCAGCTACACTGCCTCAACACCGCCGTCTGCCTCGACGTCAGTGTATCCGGAAGATGGCAGACGACCACAGTGTTGTTGTGGTTAGATATAGCCAACGCCACACCACTAGCGCCACCACAGCAGCAGCACCACAGCTTCAACACACCATCACCAACACCACACCAGCACTGACATACTGGTTCATTCCTCAATTATTTTGTTTTTCTCACAATAAATGTTTTAGTGTAGGAGAGGAGGAAAGTGACCCGAGGGTTGTTAATGTCAGGGAAAGGTCAAGTGATGTCCGCTGGACCCACCCAATGCACAGTCTCCCAACCCCTTCCTCATGATGAGTCGCCTCCACGTCCCTCATGAGCTGCGTCCCCTCCTCATGCACAGTGTCCCCTCACCCTCACCCCGTGCATAACGCCTCCTCCACCCCATGGTCTGTGACCTCCCCACGGACCATCCTCCCACACCAGGCACAGTGGCTCTCCTCCCCGCGTGGTGCACAGCGCATCCTCCCCACCCTACCGATGTCCTGATACCCGTACCCCAAGCACAGTACCCTCCTATGCACAGTGCCTCTCCACACACAGCATCACCCAATGTAAACTTTGTATATAACTACCTTCCGCGCACATTACGGTTCCACGCACAATACTCCTCTATGCACATTTGATGCACAATATCCTCCCCCGCACAGTGTCTAAAAGCACAGTCCCCTTCACTACACATTAGCCTGCCAGACAGAGAAGCCTTCCACCGTCTCCCCATCCAGAATGTGGCCTCAGGACCGGCCCATACAAGAGCAAGTAACCATCTCATGAGCAGCTGCTTAACCTCTTGAGCACAGCGATACGGCCCTGAGCACGACGGTACAGTGTTTGAAAGCGACGGTGCAACCCTTGAACTTGGAGCAGCTACCCTAAAACACGACGGTACAATCCTTGTGCTCGACGGTACTATCCCTGGCTATAATGAAGTAACCTTTGACCTGACCCTTAAAGGTATGACCTTCACAACATGAACAAGAACAACACGTGTCTCACCCTCACCACATAAACAAGAACAGCATGGAGCATACCACTACATAAACAAGAACAACATGGGTGAGAATCGTACCACATTAACAAGAACAACATCTACATAGAATGCACACATCATGATAAACTACATAATTGTTCAGACCCACAATACAGCGCTGGCGACGAGTTTAATTGTCAAAACTTTTGTAACAATCAGAAATATTTTAATAAATAATTTTGCCTTTGTAAGAGCAAGCAATAATTTCCATGGCTGGTTACGTATGTTCTATATTTTTGTTTTAATTCCTGAGCAGGGAGGTACGGGTGCTGGTTTAGATCTACAGAGAGAAAACTAAAGAGTTTTATTATTTGGTAAGGCCGAATGATACACCACATGTTAATTCTTCTCGGATGACAATCAGTTTGTGAGGAAGATTAACATTCTCGTGTCTTGTTGCATTTCTCACACTCGTCGGACAGACAATGCTCTAGCTACGGACATGTCTCTCTCACACTGGCTGCAGAACATCATCACACGTCTGTATACAGTCAGAGCGACATCGAGTCATTCTAAATTTAGAGAAAAACTTTGATGAATTATTTCTTTTCTGAGAAAAAAGGTCACGCTAAATTTTGTTCCCAAGCGCACTTTCGTATAATGATCACATCGTCAGGGGAGATACAAGAATGAGATAGAAGATGAAGACAAGTCAGTTGATATACAAGGAAGAGACGTAGCTAAGACGCCATTGGTAAACAAGCGTTACCGGATGGTAGTGTTCGGGTTGGTGGTGTTCGGGTCTGGCATCATGCCTGTCATAAAACTTTCATTATGTAGACAAGAAAGGAAACTGTTAACAAATTTTTCCTACCATAAAGCAATCCAATTTGTATCGACCTTCACTAATATCAATGTTACAATTCTTTGTGTACTTAATAACAGAAGATTCAATGATATTTCTCGTGGTAAACGAGTTAATAAGTGAATTATCGTTACTCCAGTCAATACAAAGGTAAAAATTTCTAACATGCTTAAACAAATCATTCATTCTTGTCCTGTTCTTGTGTTATATTCATGTCGCTTAAGTCTAACATAAAGATCCTTACCAGTCTGCCCAAGAAAAAATATTACAATTTTTACAAGGTATTGTGTAAACACAGCCCGCAGAATTTTCTGGCGAGTTTTTGATAAAGATATTCTTTATAGTATTGTTACTGCTGAAGGCTACATTTGCATTAAAGGATTCAAGCAACCTGGGAAGTAATGTAAAATTATCATCACTAAAAGGGAGAACTGAAAGATTCTTGGTATTAAGGGAGGTTTGGCTTTAACTCTATAAGATGATTTCTTTTCCAGCTTAAAGTCTTTATCAATGAAAGATGCGGGATACTTTAACCTGGATCCATTGGAATTAATCTTCTCAAACTCATCATCAATGAACTCTGGAATGCATATACCTATCGCCCCAGGGAACATCGACTGGAATAATAATTCAACTGAGTAATAATGAATTTAAGAACAAACGTTGGTGGGTTTTCTGCATGTTTCTCTCCCTCTGGATCATAAAACCTAAAAATGGTTGATGGAAGGTACCAAATTGTTAAGTAAAGGGAGAAATGTTTGTAAATATTTGTTTGTTGGTCAAACACAAAGAACATCATTTACATACCTAAACCAAACTGCCTTAGAGGGCAGGATATCCCGTAGTAATTTTGTTTCAAAGAATTCCATG
>JAYMFT010006016.1:0-17125 GCA_038088735.1 Panulirus argus | reverse complement strand
TATATATATATATATATATATATATATATATATATATATATATATATATATATATATATATATATATATTCAGAGAAGGAAGAGAATTGTTACAGATAATGACAAAATTAGCCCTCTGTTGCCGTGCTGAAATCGCTGTGCAGTTAAGCAAGTGGTCTATTCATGGACTAGATTCGCAGCCCAAATACGTAGGCTGCCGGCGTCGAATTAGCATTTAAGAGTAAAGGAAACGGCACTACGACATCTGCCCGCCCTCTGGGGGTTTAAGACCTCTCGCGAGTACGACTTGACTGCACGACGCTCGCGGGAGCACGACCCCTTGAGCACGGGGGTACGTCGTGCCCCTTGGACACCACGGTACGACTTTCTGGTCGTAGATGACCTGGACCTCGATTTGACTTCCTGCTAAATGTTCTTCCGGCTTTGAACACACACACACACACACACACACACGTCTCCCGCCGCCTCGCTACTTCAGTAAGACGTACAATTTGCGTCCAAGTCGGTTCAATAAAGCTGTTGGTTCGCCGCTGACGACGTGGTTCATCCCGGCGGGAGCGCGTCGGCGTCGGTCCGCCAGGAGCCAGCGATTAAGCCTCATGGTAATTCGCTCTCGTTAACTACTACCCCCATCCCTCCGCCAGGGAGGTACGTTACCGGCTGCGCCGGGAGCACTTCACTGGCTGTCTAGTGCCACTCCTGTAGCCCGAGTAGCTATTGTATGTTTCCCCCCCCCTCACCTGGCTCTCAGTCCACCTGCACACGAGTATCTCCCTCTCTATCTATTTGTCTATCTATCTAACCATCTATCTCAAACGACGAGCACTTAACACGCAAGGCAAAAAAAATCATTCGAAGATAAGTGCTCCTACACACATGTGTGTACTTTGGAAACTTCCTCGCTCTGAGTCCTTTGTACTCACACACCTGTTCACCACCTCTTCGTGATCTGTGCACCTGTTTCTTGGGCCTTGTTTGAGCTGTTGGAGCTTATATTTCATTTTTCTTTTCAATTTGCAGTGCCCGTTTGAGTAGGGTTTCACATCATCTCGTGGTGCGGGAGTTAACGTACCAATTACAGGTGTCCGCCAGACCGTACGTGCATCTGTCTGTCGTAAACACGTGTAAATGCACGGGCCGATGTCATCACCCGAGCCGCGTAAATGTGACTTCACACCATAGAGGTCAACCTGCCTAGAACGAAGGGACATGATGATTTACACGGGTGTAAAACAAACGTTTACAATAGTAGACAATGTTTTACAGAATGTTACGTTTCCTTTTTACGTGTGAATTAATTTACAGGTATGTAAACAGTGTTTACACGATCGTGAATATTGAATCATTGAACCAATGCTTACCCTAGTGTAAAAAGAAATATCTAAAGAATGTAAACGACGGCTGCAATATCTACAGCGTTTTTTACAAGGATGTAAGCCATATCTACAGGGGCGCAAACATTGTTTACACGAGTATTTAGTGTTTACATGAGTGTAAACGTTGAAGTTTACCTCAGCGTAAAAAACACTCGTCAGCATTTTATGATTGATTGCGGCAGTGTGGCCACAGAGCCAGAGACCCCGTTGTAAAAGTCTGCTCCATCATGTATACAGCTGTCATTATCTATCGATGTACGTCATTGTCTTTCGAGGTGCTCGTTGGAGACGTCATTTTCTATCGAGACGCATCATTGTCTATCGAAGCGCGTTATTAGTGCACTGAGCGGTGATTGCTGTTCATTAACGGTCAAGGCTCAAGGGATCAGCCTTGGAACCGTTTCCCCTTTTCTTCTGTATTAATGACATTTCATGTTGGGATGCGTTGGAAGTTATCAGAACTCGCAATCAATGCTGAACAGAGAGAAAATACACCTGCATTGAAAATTGAACAGCAACAGCTGCAAGTTGATATGTACTTGGCTCTCACAGGTAGCAAATGAATTTTGTTATCGGGAACTTCAAATCTTCACACATAGGCAATAAAAACGAGAGGACAGATTACGGTATGAATTGTTTTGCTCCAAAAACGTAAAGTGAGGGAAAAAAATGATGCAATGATCTACGTTGACCTAAATTCAAGTATGCATTGAGCAGCAGCAAACTATGCGAGGAATTCTGCTTCTGCCCGGGTCACATTTACAGTGAGAATGTATATGGTCATAGAATCATCCTTACTCCCTGAAGATGTTATGACATATTTTCAGTTTTTGGATGTGGATTAATATCAATGTTGGGCTTCAATGTTTTTTGGCCCATAAAGCCCAAATACTTAATCATCTTGGCTTCATAGCTTTGGCTTTCATAAGAAACTACCTTCACTGTCAGAAATTTTTATCGTGCTTCCCTGTCTGGAATATATTTTGTCTAGTTTCGGTCTCACAACTGGAAAAAAAAAAGAGTAGAGGGTACAATGGGAAGTTAACAAGATGATTCATGGTGCTGGGAAACAGAATCCCATGATAGGTGGCTATACGACCTGGTGATTTGATAGATCGCAATTACCAAGGGCGTTGATAATCTCTATATATCTGAGCAGGTCTCAATCTTTACTTGATGAATTTTTCTTGAAAATTAGCTTTACTGCCTTGGTTAAGTTCTGCTGCACTGGGAGTATAATTGTTTAGAAGAACCCAAAACCCTGGTTCAAGGTGTAAGAATATTGGAGGAGGAGAACCCCATCCAAAATTTGGTGAATCCAGCTAGAGGTTGATGCTGGATTTCAGTTTTAAGATTTGAAGCTTTTATTCATCAAAGAAAGTTACAGTAGCTTCTTGGGTTAGACTGATAAACCTGCAACAGCACACTGGTACGACCATTGAGCACGATGGTATTGAGAACAGCAGTATGATTATTTAATACTACGTTGTAAACCTTAAACAGTGACGGTACGTTCTAGAGTATGATTAATTTTAAGGGTCAGAACAAAAGTAGGCTATCATACCCAAGGGGCATACTGCTACATCATGCTTAAGAAGTTATATTTACTCCCTACCAAATTGTAAATCTGTCTGTCTATATCTCTGATGCCTGTACCATTTGGAATGCCCTCAAAGGGGTGGCCATGGCAAGAGAATCTCCATAACTAAAAAGCTCCAGCGAATTGTAAATCAATTCATGTCATTTCCTTTTAATGGTATATTTACTTCATCAAAATTCTAAATAACCTCAACATAATGCAGTAGCATAACAGGTCTTCAAAGAGTTCATGAGAAGAGTGTAGTTGCCACTGTGTCTGCGGCATTATATCAAATCAAATAAAATACTTAATTGCTCTTGTGTCTTACTTTATGACCATAAGAAAGAGATGAGTGTGATGCTTTTATTAAATAACAGATAAAGTAAATGTTGCCCGTGGTTGTTTAGAAGTGAATATCGTTGCATTTTCATTGTGCAGCATCAGCAGTAAACAGGAATCATTTAGTGATAAAGGAAAATTGTGCTCCAAGTGATAGGCCAAGTCAGCTCCCATCATGTTGCTTCATAACTATGTTGTCTTTATATAATCTCACCTCTTGCCATTAGGTTCAGAGCTGGGATGGTGGTGATGATGATGTTGATATATATTTCCATATATCATGTACAACACTGACCTCCAGCATATTTTGTTATCTGTTTTACCTTAAGCCTTTTCCACTTGTGTACACATTTACCAGAGCACCTTCTTGGATGCACCTCTTTGTACCTCATCCACACAGCATTCATGATAGAATTAGTGTGTCTTCACATGTATCAGTACATTTTTTAGGAGTCCCTCTAGCTAAATATATTGCTCATCTGGATCATCTCACTTTAATTTATGCACCTTCCCAGCCTACAGCATTAACTTAGTGCCTGTATATTAGTTTATGCTTAGGTAGAGCTAGAAGTATCTTAGTATTCAGTGCCAAGACTAGGATAATCACAGTTACACTGCTGTAGCTTGGATTGTCATAATACTAGGGTTAGGGGTATTGTGGTGTACATTGCCAGGGCTAGGAGTGCCTTGGCTCAGTATACACTGCTAGGGCTAGGAATGCTATGTGCATTATCATGATGTTACCAAAGAAACCTTTTTATGCTGTTCAGTATTCAGCATCCTGTCTTGTATATTTGATTTTGTTAACAAAGATCCTAGCTGCTTAATGATACTTGAGCATGATAGTATGATGTTTAAGCACAATACCATAGGGTATGATGGCCTGGCCTTTGAACTGACCTATATGGATCAGGGCAGAGGCCAGGCCAACATACTCAAGGACTATACTGCTTATGCTCAAGGGTCATATACTGTTGTGCCCTAGGGTCAACAGATTAACCCAATTTCCAATTGATGTGTATTAATTAACAGTATTTTCTCCTTTGTGTTGCAGACGTTAGTGATGACCGCCATGATGGTGGGGGGTGGTGCTTTCAGCGGGGGAGGAGTTGGCAGGGGCGGCTTGGCTTCCCACTCCTCTGGGACCGCCCACCACTCCCTGAGATTACTTTCCCCACACTCCCCTCCCTCCCCTGCCTCCAGCGACTCTCCCACCTCCCCTGCCAGGTGGGTACCAGCTTTTAGGCTGGTAGGTACGAGTTTAAAAATACAGTTGTATATGGTGTAAGTTGATAAAATTCTATTGTTTCCTTCTTAAAGAAAGTAGTGTGTAGCCTACTGTATTTACTGTTATTTTCTTCATTAATGCCTGTTGTGTATCTTTAAATTTTTTGTCAGATTTTGATTGCCTCCTCCATTGATTTCAATAAATATATATTTTTGCTCTGGTGAGCATACGAGTAGTGTCAACTTATTGATTTATGATTTTCCGCAGCCCTGGTCGACCTGGAGGAAACAAAGCATGTGGTGTGTGTGGGGACGTTGCAAAATCCATGCATTTTGGTGGCCTGTCTTGTGATTCGTGTAAGGCCTTCTTCAGGCGGTCAGTACAGAACAATGCCCATAAAGGTTTTACTTGTCCATACGAAAAGAAATGTGTGATAGCTGTCTCCTCCAGAAAGGCTTGCCAGTACTGTAGGTGAGCTCTGCCCAGGTTTGTTTTTTGATGTTAATGAAATTAATTAAAAAAAAAGGAAAAATTGAGGTACAGATTTCTTTTAGTGCTTCTGACACAGAAAGCCAAGGAACTGTGGTTATTGGTTGTATTTCTAAGCCCAGTTGGACTTTGAATGTGATTAAAGCATTTATTGGTGTTATTGACATCAACAGTAATAGTAGCATTTGTTATAATTTTATCAACAGAAGCTTGACAGGTATCATTTATTGTTTTGATATTATGTAGCACCAGTCATTGATGCCACCCTCCACATAACCCTCACAACCTGTTGGGGACTAGCGTTATAATATTTAGGTGATCATTGATTATGATGGTAGCGTTGTATCCTGAGCTCACCTTTCTAACGCCCAGGAAAAGTCTCCCATACTCAAAAGACTTCCTCCAAGCATTATACAGTGAGTTCTCTAGCGTTGTAATAATACGATTATCAAGACAGTTAATGGGGTGAAAGGCATAGGTTTACTGCCCTGACATTTTTTTTTTTTTTTTTTTTTCCCCATTTACTTGAGGTAGGTTTAGTGCATATATCCTCATAACTTACTCATAACTTACTCACACATTCTGATATCTTTCCATTAAGCTGTAAACACAAGCTCCTGCAATGTTACAGTATTACTATAATTGATTATTTGCTTTACTCCAAAAGTAATTTATCACAGAAGAATGTATCCATGTATACTTCAACCTTGAAAACAGAACTCTTCAGTGGCTTTGCACTTGGCTTCACCTCATCCAAAATAATTTTAGTTGTCAACAATTTATTTACTGCATCTGTCTTGTTTTGTTTTCCCAATTATTTCCTATAACATGAGTAACATGGTGGTTAATGAACTTGTCCTTTCTATATTTAACTTAGAGAGTTTACAGTCAGATTTAAAAGGGTCAGTACATGGTAATCCTGAAATTCACTGTAGAACAGTGATTTTTAGCCATACACCATTTTTCTACTGTATACAGTGTGAAATTAGTACATTTTCTTATTGTGCTGTTATTTTGCTCCCACTTCTTTTTGATGTATGGGATCGTTCAAAAACCTTTTGCTTAAGAAGTGCACAGATTTCAAATTTTCTGAAATATAAAGTGTACAAGCATACGTTTTCAGTGTCATTACAAAAAAATATAATATTTCCTCAGTTGTCGTCGAATGGAACCTGTTGCTGCAAAGTGAAACTTGATCTATAGCTTTTTCCTTCTCTTTGATATTTCCTTTTCATGAAATATTATATGAAACTAAGTACATATTTCAGCCCCTATAAAAGCTTTACCCATAGGTAGCAAAGGATGGTCTTTCATTCAACACACCTATATGAGAATTTATTATCCAGCCTCTCATCATACTTATGCAATCTCATCAAACCATGGAGACCATTTACAAAAACAGTGCCAAGACTTTCTTGGCCCATTGAGCAAAAATGACATAAAACATCTCTGAATGTGTCATTTTCTTATGAGGTTATGCAGCACTCTTTAAGTGGGTCACTTTCTAATGTCAGAACTGTTGTAACCTCTATAACTTGATAAAGAAGGATATTCCATTGACTCTCAAGGGATACTTGGCATATGAAAAGTTGAAAACATCTCTCTTACAGACTGAACTTTGTGTACTTAATGATTATATGCAATGTGATCCTCGAATCACACAGCCTTTAAACAAGACACAGTTAAAGGTCTGAAAGCCTTGTGATCAAGCATTAGCCAAATTATAGATTTTACCTTATTATGGACTTTGATATTTCCAAGGAGACCATGTATTGGAGTATTATTTTCCCAGTATGCAAGTTCATGTAAGTTTTAAAACAAATTACAATTGTAGTTATTTACTGCATATATCAAAAATTATTAATTGTTGATAGTCCTAAGATATACAGTGGAGATTAAGGTACTGACAGTTGATTACTTAAAAGTTGAAATCCTGAGGGTGGTATTTGCCCCAGCTGAGGAGTCAATACATTAGCGTCACCTTGTTATGATGAGGGTTATACCTCAGGAGACAGGTGTTGCATTTTATCCACTGAATGAGCTGATGTACCTAGAGGATCACTGATACTCATCTCAGGAATGGGAATAAACCTGTATAGCATTTTGATGCCTTCTTAAATAATTCTCGTAGTCTCACTTGCTTTATGAAATTAACTACGCTTAACATTTCGGAATAGAGCAGACAATGGACTGAGGTGATAAATAGATTCCTGTTTAGTTCCCAGACAATACATTGGTGAATTCTGCAAAAATAAATACTATTTCACCAAGCAACAGTATTCTCACGAGTGCCAATTATGGGAGATGCAAAAGTTTGGCTATGCTAGATTTGAGATGTTAAAAGTGTATGTGCTTATCATCTTGCATGTAACATTGTGAGTGCTTATATATCACTGAGATTTTAAAAGTGTATTAACTAATCACTTTACATATAGAGTTGTAAGTGCTGATGTATTCTTAAAGGATTACAGATTGCTTGTACTATGAGAGTATTTTATACAGAAAATATGAATTATTTATTACCTGTTTCAAATAAGAAAGCACATCCTCCAGGGAAGAATATCTACCTTTTGACATCGTGTAAAATTAGGAATTGTAGTCATGAAATAGTGATTTCAACAAGAGATATCTTACTGGTATTTGCTATATCCATCCCATGGAGATGAGAACAGAATTAACGATAGTAGAAATGGATAGATATGCAAAGGTACAGTTCAGATAGAAAATTATCCCTGAAGCAGCTAACTACATGGTTGAACAAGCTCCATTATAATGAATGAGTATTTTTTTCTTACATGTTCATCATTTCCTACATAACTAGGTAGCACCAGGAACAGGTGAAGAAAGGCCTCATTTGCTCACACACACACTCTGGCTGTCATGTATAATGCACCAAAACCAGAGTGCCTATCCACAGCCAAGCCCCTCAGAAACTTTTTATGGTTTTCACTGACCACATCATGTGCCTTAGTTCAGCCTGTTGACAGTTTACTACCCCCATTATACTATATCACTCTAATTTGCTCTATCCCATGCTGGCCTCACACCTTTTATAGATATGTGTACTATTATTTTTTATTGATGTGGCTTTTATTTTCTTTCCGATAATGCTTTCATGTATGGTTGCATACCATTGTTATTGGTCAGCAAAGATGTGCCTTATATAAGTTCCACATACTAAGTATGATATTGAAGATTTATGTGCTTGAAAAGTTGAAGGACACCCCCTCACCTGGATTGGCTAACTTTGTACATATCTGAAGTGTAGAGAATGATTACATGTTAAACATATGAATTATTTAGATACATTAATTACCAGCTTATGAACTTATCATTGATGTGTTTCTTGGATTGGACATTATAATAAGGAAATAGCTATTTAATTTCTAGAAAGTGGATGTACCATCACTTAGGGAAAGAATGGTTACTGCCTGCCAAGTTAGTGTATATTTGCTTCAGATAAGGAAGCATGTGGCATGTTGTTAAGGAGCAATTGACCTCTGTGTTTGGTAATTTGACCTTGGTGGATAGGAAAGGTGGTGCCAAGGTGTAAGATAATTCATACACTTTTATTATCCCAGGAGTTCACATTGTACTCCAAAATATTAAAAAAAGATTTTCTTTAGATTTCAGAAATGTCTATCGATTGGCATGGAGAAGGGCTGGGTAATGACAGAGGACGAGCGACGAAAGATGATGCAGCAGCGACAAGAGAAGAAGATGAAGGAAGAGCAAAAGAAATTTAGTGTTACTAGTACTACAGAAAAATACACATTGACTGAGGAAGAGCAAACGGAGATTTCCATTATTGTTTCATTATATAAAAAAGCTTACCAAGATGTCCCATATGAGGAAAATAGTCCACAAGATGGACCATCAGGAGTCATGTCACCATGGATGACTTTTTGTCAGAGGATTGGCTATTTTTTTTCTCTTTTCCGTGAATTTGCCGATCTCCCAAGCTCTGATCAAGCGCTGCTTCTGAAAACGGCAATCACATCAGCCTGTATCATAATGGGATCTGTTGTTTATGATTCTGATACTGGTAGGTGGCCAAGCAAAGGCATTTCCAGATCTGGCTTTGTGCCAAATGTGACATCGCAAAATGTTGAGCGCTTTGTGCCTGCTGAGTTGATGACACGTGTGGAACATTTCTTTCGTAAATTTCAACAGGTTTGTCCTGATGAGACAATGGCAATGATACTTATATTAGTAGCCCTTTATTCCCCAGAACTGATGGGGTTAGAGGCAAAGGACACCATTCAGGCTCTCCAGGATCGATACACTCGTATTTTACACAAATATGTGGGATGGAAGTATAAGGAGCAGTCAGCCCTAATGTTTCCTAAAGTAATTGTATCCCTTGCAGATATTCGAGAGTTAGCAGAGCGTACAAGCCAAATGCGTATTCAGCAGGGTGTTGCATCAAATATTCCTACCTTATCATCACTCTTACATAAAACTGGGTCTCCCACATCTTCTTCGGTATCTCCTATGGAAACAAATGATGAAGGGAAGTATAATACAGCTGTTGAGGATGTCCAAGTTAAGGAGGAGTGTAACCTGCAGAGTGATGATGCATTACAGACAGCAGCTGCCCATAAGCGTGCTCGTTTGGAAGCCACAGGTGGAGTCAGTGACCACACTTATCAGAAAATTATGCAGAAAATTATGGATCAGATGAATAGCTCCTCAGTACATTTACGGGCTCCTTCACTCCTTCCATTTATTATACAAATTGTCAAGAAAATTGGTGCTGGCAACACTGCTAGCACAAATGATAATTTGCTCTCCACCAGCCCAAAAACTAGAACACAGCAGACCAAGCATCACCGAACGGGCTCTAAGCGGCGTACAGTTGAAATAAAGCAAGAGCGTGTTGATGAAGGCTGTGATACACAAGATTTACCATCCCCTCTGTCAAATAATACTGTGCCACCAAATTTGCTTCCTAGTCCAAACAGTCACTATAACCCTCAGCTGCAGCCAGAGCAGCATCTACCTCATGGTCAGCAACTGTATCAGTCCACACCATCACCCCCGCAACCAACAACAGGTTGTACTTTTCCAACTTCTCCAATGGAATCCACAGATTCATTTGATATGCTACCACCCTCACCTTCACATACCTCCAGTATGAGACTGTCTCCACACTCGGTGCCATCCATGCATCAGTCAGATCATTCAACTGATATAATGATGTCCCCTCAGACACCCCATATGGTTCCAGTTGCACCATATACTCCTCCCTCTGCAGTACCATCTCCAAACATCTCTGTAAAACAACCAAATATGATACCTGTGGCAGACATGCCATTACCTTCACCAATGGCTGCACCTTCTCCATATTCAGATGCATCTATCTCTTCTCCAGAAAGTTCCCAATCACCATTCTCGGAGCTCTTCTCAGAAGAGCTATCAAATGTAGAAATAGATGTTCTGACACAGTTGTTAGATTATGTTTCAAACATTGATAACTTGGATAATGTAAGCTCACTGAAAGAAATTCTACCGCCACATCTTCTCACTGAACTCCAAACAAAATTGTGCTCGTATTCATTGAAACATGAGTAAATTACTGAAAAAGACATACTGCAAAACAGTAATTCTTTTGTACTTTCACAAGATGAAACTGTATGACCAGGACTTGGCCAAGGGCTGTTAAGTCAGTATGTATCTAGTGTATTTTGAGTTTAATCATGACTAACTCACATATTCGTGAATTTTTAGTGATGCTTGGAAAGTGATAAAATGCAAATGATGTGTTATGTATTGTACATCTGGATTTGAAATTAAGTTATGAGAAACAAGTATATACAATCCAGAAGGAAAGCAAAGATAAGATGAGTGCCAATGGTAGGAAAGTCATTTGAAAAAGTTGAAAGATATTTCAAACTGCCATTGAAAAGTAACTGTATTCAAAGGAGGTAGCTTGTTCAGAAACATGTTGCTGATGAACAAATTTATACCAGCTCATATCCAGTTTATGACAGCATGTACATGCACATAGTATTGATGTTTTGTGATAAGACTGACATTTGTCTGGGAGCTGATGAGTGTGATTCTGATAATCAAAATGAAATTGAGGTGTTTACAAATACTTAAGACCGCCAAGCAGGATAATTTAATGCGCCAAATTAGTTGCTTTGCTCTGATGATGAATGAAAAAGTATAGATGGAGATTAATTTTGAGAGGTTACCACAAAATTGGCAGAATATAATGGGATTATGAAAATTATTCAACTCATTGTTCATTATTAGATCATCAGTCATAGATGCTCACAACAGTTTATAGTAGCTAGTTCATATAACTGTGGTGATAGTATAGTAAATGAGAAAATTGTCATTACAACGATAAGAGTGAGAATGCATTGTAATTAACATTGCCCCTGCATCATCCTTTTCTTCATTAAGCCTACCAAAAAGTAAGTAGGCTGAACATACCACTTGTAACATTTATTGCAGGTGAATTTGATGAGTAAAAAATGTGTTCACCTTAGCTTCCAGGGAATTTTAAGCCTTATTAAGATATAAATGAGAAATATGTGTGTTTTGTGAGATTATAGGCTTATATATTAATTGAAGTTGTAATATACGTACCTATTTTCATTTGGATATTAGGATGAATTTTATTGTGAGAAAATAACTGCCAGGAGTAGAGGTGAATGTTTCAGCATTCATTTGCTGTAAAGATCAAAAGTATTGAGTAAGCGCTATAGACGACAGCAAGTGAGGAATGAACTGAAACAGGAGAATGGTGTTCCGTCTTTCAAGAAAAGAACAGAAGATCTTGACATATGATTAGAATTCACTTCGGCATATTAGCCAGTTTATATTTTCAAAATTACCGAAGACATGTACACAAAAGTATTAGATTACACAAAGCCCATTGTACCAGAGTAGATGAATAAGTGGATATGTAAGAAGCTTAATGAGTTTTAAAAACAGAAACCTCCATTATTCAAAATATTTTGAATAAATCTAATAGAAGAATCATGCAAGTTCTTTTATATTGTATGATTTCAGAAAGTAATATTAAAATTTTGGAAATCCAGGAATAGTGAAATTTTGAATAACTGAGGTTAAGTGTTTTAATCATTTATACTGGTCTTAAGCGTCCATATGTGTTGACAATATTGATAGTTGTTGTCTGAGCAAAGTAGACTACTTCATCATCATTCCAAGAATTTGTTTGTGGTATATTATTGCGTCATTCATAGTTTTCTGCCTCAAGTTTATTTCATATAATTGACTGGCTACCTGCCCACTACCTCACAGCTGTATCATGTAATTCATGTTGAGAATTATTTAAAGGCCTGTTAAAGAATTAATTGATTATGCTATATTTCTTCTTTAATTCAAAGAAATACATGTTGCCTTAATTACTTACAAACATTCATATTGTTATAGCAATGAATATTCATTCAAACATTTGCTGCTTCAAGCAGATGCCTGTTTCACTTGTAAGAACATGTTGTACTCTTACATAAAAAGGCTTATCCTTAGATGATATAATGATTGAATGATATGAAAAGTGTGTGGCAGTGAAGAGGTAACTGCCAAATTATTCTAAAACCAAAGCTGTTTCTGTGAGAGGATAGCCATTACTAATAGTTCAAGTTCACCAAATCTCAGTTAGATATGGATAGATCGGTTTTATTTTGTTATAGATGAATTTCTGCTATATGAAAGATAAAGATTAATTTGGTAATGTTATCAGTTTTTCAGAAACGATAAAATTTTATTTATTTTCCAATTTAGTTTAATGAGAGTAACTGGCAGTACATGAAATGGTTGTCTTACTCTTAAAATTTTTCTTTTATAATTGTATCAACATTATGAATATTATTTTCACAATGACTGTGACAACATTTGTGTTATACTTCCTAAAGATTTCATCTACCTATTTTGTTAGAGTTTTTCAAAAAGAAAAAAGATATCTTTTTAAGTGCTGACATTGCTCAGTATTATCAGTCATTTCTCTATACATTAACCCAAATATGGCTTTGATGGTTGTCTTACAATTGCTGTCTTAGGTTGCTTTTACTTGTAGATAGTTCTGGCAAGAATGAGTATTGTATGGTATGTATTGTATGTTTAGAGTGAAGTCACATGGTGTCAGATATTGCCAGTATCCTGAGCCAAGAGAAATATTAATGCCATTCTTCAGCTGCCTTTTGAAGTAGATATTTAGATCATTACAAGAAGATATATAGAAGTTGAGCAGGTCATAGTATAGATTTACATGCCTTGTTTAACAAGATCTTAGGAAATTTTTTATGTATTTGATGAGGGAATACAGAAAAGCAGTTTTGTTGCATCTGTTATAGTGAAATAGCCAAAATCTTTATCTTTAAATTCAGTAATTTTATTTACAGTTTTTATAAATTTTTGATATATAGTTTTTATGGGATTTAGGGGAAATTTTATACAACTTATTTGGTGTTTACAGTGTTGTTAATAGTGTATGTGATGGTAGCAGAAATTTTGTGATGACTGGTATTTACATAGGTGAAACTGTAGTGCATATGAGAGTGTGTTTGTAAGTATGTGTTAGGTACTAATAGATTGAAGTATTTAGAAGGGGAAAGTGTGCAAGGTCCACGATGATGTGAATTTGGGTAGCAGGCATTCCATGCATCACTTAAATTGAGATGATGCACAAGTGATGGCTGCAGGTCTAGATGAAAATTATAATTTTCAGTAGGTGGAATGCACTACTGTAGCTTGGACTGTAATATGATCATAAAGAAGTTTAATGTTTGTTATTATGTAACTATCATCCAGCAGCCTCCCATTCTCAAAACTTAATACAGAAATACCTGTGTGACAGATGTCTGTAATTTTTAGGCAGAAATGATAATGATTAGATTATCTCTGTTTTTTGAGCTGTTAATCTTTATTATGGACTTGTATCCATTGTTACTGTATTGAGGGTAACCATTGTCACAGCCTCAGCTTTCCTAATAGGAGCCAGTGATCTTGAAAAATTGAATGAGTAGGACTACAGTGTCTCCTCATAAATGAGGGACAAGTAAATAGAGGAACCCAAAGGGTTGGTAAACTGTAAATTATTTAATTTGTAAAGAAATTTCTATTTGATTGATGAAACATTATTTATACAACTTTTAAGTGCTTACAGTACTTTAAAATTTAACTAATTAATTGCAGAGTTATCCACTTCATTGGTTCATAGTCCCAGACTTCATGTTTATTCATCTGTTGATTAGTTTCTGACTGAATTTTATTCATTTTTCAGTCAGATATCAGCCTTCACCTCATATCCCAGATTTTTCAAAACTCATGGCTATAATAAGTCATTAGTTTTAGTTGGGAGTCTATGGAAAGAAAATTGACAGTTGGTCATGGTGTATCTAGAGCGTCCAGTACTTGTAGGTTTGATTGTAGGCATATGCTACACAGTGCATTCATTGTATATACACATCAATGCTGGGTAGACTTTTTAAGGAAATCTCGGGGTTTAGCAGATTGTTTTGATATCCTAGAAAAATTTATCTGATAGTTATTTGAATTTTATTAATGACAGAATATAAAAGTCACATACTGCATGCAAATGAATGATGACATTTTATCCTACTGTGGCATTTTTGTTATTCATATGAATTAGTAGATACTGATAGCCCTTTATGACGTTTATTATTTTAGGACAGGCTCTTCCTGCAGAGACAGTCTTCAAGGAAGCAACTATGAAAGTCATAATGCCCATCTTGGGAAGCTATTAAAGAAAAGTGTTTTGCATATGCTTCTTTCTTTTATCTTTCTTGCATGTTAACCATTCCCTGCATGAGCAAGATAACATCCAGAACAGATGACTGAGCCTTAAGAGGAAAAATCCTTACATGGCCCCTTCTCCAGTTCCTTCTTTTATAAAGTGATATAGGAGGGAAGGATTTCCAACTTCCTGCTCTTGACCCTCTTAGTTGCCCTCTGCAGCATGCAGGAGATACGAGGGAAGTATTCTTTCTGCCAGATGTAATTATATTCATTAATTATATGTATAATTACCCCAGAACCAGTTTCTAAGAAAGGGTCCTGATGTTACCCAGGATTTCTTTTCATAGTTTCCTGCAGTCCAAAGGTGTACTTCTTCCAGTAACAGGGAAATGTGAACTCCTTTGAAGTGAGATATTCTTTGATAAGACTGTCTTTCCAGTGACACAGCCTCTTCAAAGGAGATTTTTCACCCCCAGTGTAGCCTTGAGCAAAAGTGGAGGGGACATGGAGAATAGGGAAACCAAATTGTAGATGGAAAGATGGAGTAAATAAGATTTTGAGTGCTTGATAAAGAGGGTGAAGGGGATGCACAGGATGGAATGAATTGGAGCAATGTGGTGTATAGGGATGACATTCTGTTGGTGGACTGAACTAGAGCATGTGAAGCAGCCACGGTAAACCATGGAAAGGTCTTTAGGGCCTGAATATGGATAGGGAGCTGTAGTTTTGGTGCATTACACTTGACAGCTAGAAAATGGATGAGAGTGAATAAAGCCATTTCTTCATCTGTTCTTAATGCTACCTCACTAATTCAGGAAACAGTGAACGAGTATGTTTAGGCCCTGATCACCTGAAATCTTTTTCACCTCATCCTTACATCTCCAATCTGATCTCCCCATTCTCCTTGTTCACTCCACTTCTGACTCATAGATCCTTTTTGTCGACATTCCCTCAGTCATTCTTTCCATATGTCCAAATCACTTCAGCACACCTCACAATATATCCTAGACAGCTTCAACCATCCTTAGTCCCCCTCTACCATACAGGAGTAGTGGCATTAGACATCAACAAAGGACTTGACATTATCCCGACACATCACTACACAAAAGATACTTGACACCACCCTATAGAATGTTGACAAGCCATGGCAATCACTCACAAAGGCTTCACCTCTAAAACACTTAAATTCTGGAGAGGAGTTCCCCAAGGAGCAGTCTTCCATTCTCTTGAAAGCAATTTAAACAATGCTACCCACATGAATTAGTGCACTCAGAACAACCACTGGCTGCCTGGCAACCACAAACACTCAGCACCTACACAATGGAACAAAAATCCTCCCCATACAATCCCACCTTGTCTTATGCAGCACTTATTTCTATGTATTAGTGCTTGACCTATCTCACCCAAACCACTCCACAGTGTACTACCAACCCCCAAGAAGGTGTAAAAATTTACCCCAGAGCCACTCTTCAGCAACCTCTGTTCACATATCCCCCTACTAACATAAGATGTAATAGTGACAAAACACATATAGAGTTAAATAACCCAACAAGTGCTAACAACTGGCCTCCCAGCTTGATCTGAGGCTGCTTCCTACTACACATGCACCCATCAGAAAACACACACTCCAGACAAGCACGAGTCACACTTTCAAGTCAAATCTATGGACATCACTCATTCCTGTGACACTACAAACACTATTTCAACATATCCCAATTAATTACCACAATGAAAACACAGAGCACTTGCTACTCAATTGCCCTTTACTCACAGCACATAGACACACACACATCTATGATCTATGGTACTGCCCAATGGTAGTGGCTAATTTCCTGAGTGCTGTGAAATTAATTAAGTAGGTATATTCATACTTGCTCATGTTTCCCACAATAGTTAGGCAGTACCAAGAACATGCAAAGAACAGCCTCATTTGTTCAACATCCACACTATAGCTGCCATTTATAATGAACTGAAACCAGAGCCGCCTCTCCACAGTCATGCTCCACAGACTTTCCATTGGTTTCCCAACCATGTGATATACCCTGGCCCACCCCACTGTCCCCACATTGCTCCAGTTCTTTCAGTCCCGTGCAAGTCTCACATCCTCCTGTATGATGCATTCAGGCACTAATATCTTAATCCATCACTCACTCCACCTTTCCTCTCATATAATGTATACTGTATACAGGTAGTTGTCGACTTACAACTGCGATCGGTTCTGATAGACCAGTCGTAAGTCGACATATGTTATAATTACCTTAGGTATATTATACAGTTTAATGATATCATATTATAATCATCTTTGTCATATTTTATGAACATTTTCTTTTCTCATTATTGTTATAACCATTGTATCACCACTGTCTTAGTAGTTATCAT
>JAYMFT010006005.1:0-17126 GCA_038088735.1 Panulirus argus | reverse complement strand
TATATATATATATAAAGACACACACATAGAAACGGACACATATACATATACATGATATATTTATATACACTATAAACATCAGACTGCCAATCCGGGAATACTCTGCCATGCAACACAAACACTGCGCAACAACAGTCAATACACAGGCTGTACGCCGGGTATTCTGTATATTGCAAACAGTAAAATAAACACTGGATTCGTAGAGTTCAACAGCGGCGCGATATCTATGCAAATTGTCCATTTTACGGGGCTGTGTGTAATATGTTGGGCTCTGCACCGGAGACAATAGGTCCCCCCCCCCAAACTGGGTCCAGGGGTTATCGCCTGAATCAGAGCTGTGGGGGGAGGGGGGCTAGGGGGGCTAAAGGGGGGGGGGCTGAGGCAGTCGGGGTCCTTGGGGGGAGGGTTGGGGGGCTTTTTATTTGCCTCCCTTAATGAGAAAGACTCAACGGTGTTTTATGACTTTGGCGTTACGTAGAATTTCTCGTTACTGGAAATGAATTGAAAAAAAAAAGGAGCGGGAGTGAAGAAAACGGGAAAATATACAATGCAGTTTTTGCGACTCTCTGTATCTTAAGATAATACGGTATATTTCACCTGTTGCTCTCTGTAGTGTGGCAGTCGTTCTTCCGTTATGTAAATTTTCGGGCGCTGTCATGATCGCCATGAACTGATGTGCCTGTCGCCAGGGGGGATACGCCTGATGTATATAGCCTGCTTTTGGGTGGGATGCTGAAGCGATCATCAACAACATGCATCAACATATATATGCGTGACCGCATGGGAAACAAGACGTGAAGGCAGAGGTCGAGTGTAGCACATCATTTTCTTCCTGTAATGAGCGCAGGCGGACTGACGAGTGCACGTAAACTACTACTCACCACCGTGCCATATCCCAGGGCAGCCAACCACGAGATGGCAGGGAGCAGGAGGAGGAGCAGGAGCAGGAGGAGGAGGAGGAGGAGCAGGAGGAGGAGGACCTCCCCTCCTGGAGCATTAAGCCCCTCCGTCGATAGTTTTCACCGAGTGCTGGTCCGGACGGCCGACTCACTCGCCCTCCGCCCCGAACTACTCGGCCGTACGCTGTACAACTCTGTATCCTGTTGGATTTCCCATATATTTTTACTACTCTCTGGCCGGCAGCTTTCACCAGCACCACCGCCGCCGCCAGCAGCGGTGGTGTGGGGGGGGGGGGGTTATATACCGCTGTTGCAGCAACATATGTAAAATCAACAAGTTTAAATCTGTTGCACTAACAACATAACGCATTCACGGTCAACAGCTTCTCGTCTGAGACCAGTCCACCCCAGCAGCGCCCAATAGTCAGCCGGCCGGCCAGCGGGCTTATGTCAACACGAGGGTGTACCCAGGGCTACACCTACACACAGCAGGGATACATATGTACTACCTACACCTCCTGGGCTCTTCCTTTACACCACGCTAGGAACACTCCACCTCACTGGATGTCAAACACACCAACACTCAGGACTCAAACAACAGAAAAGTCAGGCCTCGCGGATTAAAAAAAAAAAAAAAAGAAAAAAGAAAGGGAATTCTAGGTGAACTTATGCAAAGAAAGAAATAATTCACTCGGGTTTCTTAGTTATGTATGTGATTATATTAATTCAGACCAGAAAAACTCAGAAGTTCAGAACGCAACTTTTACCACAGTGAGTGAAAATGTAACTTCCAGTGCTCACTTGACTGTTTGTATTGTGAACATGAACACTGTTGTACCCTTTGAGGTATAGTGTGTGTTTCTGTGTGTGTGTGTGTGTGTGTTTGTTTTGGTACAGAACATATTTTATAGGTCAATAGAAGTTAAAGCCCTTTCTTATATCATGACATATTCAAACTCATATCTACAAATAGGAAAAGATAATCTGAACTTCAGCCTATAAGAACACTTATACATATATCTATGTCAACGCCTTATGAATAAGATTTACTTAAAACAAAAACACTTTATAAAAAAAAATATTCGTAAAAGAAATACCCGTGAAAAAATTCCCAGAAAGATGTATTTGAAAATATGGGTAAAAAATATTTTATCGTTCTATATAAAAAAGAAAAAAGAGGTGGGGAGGGAAGAGTGTGGTCCCAGGTGAAGTGGAGTCCCACGTAGGGACTCCCCTTGGCCATGGGGTTAACGAGTGTCACCAGCAAATGAAACGCGGCATCTCCAGTGTGGGACCCGGACCTGCCTCCACGCATCCGTTAATTCACGTTCACACTAAAGAGTAAAATTTCCCCCCCGTTCTGATCCCTGACACAGGAAGCACTCCAAAACGTGATACATCGACACCAAACCTCCCAATCGACAATCAGGCCCCACAGACCTTTCCACGGTTTACCCCGGACGCTTCATATGCCTTGCTTCAGTCCAATAACAGTACGTCGACCCCTGTATACCACATCGTTCCAGCTCGCTCTTTCTCGTGGGTGCCTTTCACCCACCTGTATATTCAGGACCCGATCGCTCAAAATCTTTTTCACTCCATCCTTCCATCTCCAATTTGGTCTCCCCCTTCTCCTTGTTCCCTCCACTTCTGACACATATATCCCCTCTGTCAACCTTTCCTCGCTCATTCTCTTCGTATGTCCAAACCATTTCAACACAGCCTCTTCTGCTCTCTCAACCACGCACTTTTTATTACCACACATCTCTTACCCTTTCATTACTTACTCGATCAAACCACCACACATTACCACACCACATATTGTCCTCAAACATTTCATGGTTATGACGGCGTGACCTTTGATCAGACAAAAACAATCAACCTCTAAGGGCCGTGCCGTACTGACGTGGTCAGGGGTCGTACCGCACGTGCGTGCTCGAGGATCCTGCACGACCAGGCTCGAGGAGTTGAATCACGACGAGGAAAAGAAAGCGAGAACAAGTTAGCGAGAGGGAACTAGAAAACTCTCGGGCTGACAGAGTGGGGTGGGGGAACAGGAGAGTCACTCGCACACCACCTGCTGGAGAGAGAGAGAGAGAGAGAGAGAGAGAGAGAGAGAGAGAGAGAGAGAGAGAGAGAGATTTACCTATATTCAATCGCCATCGAACATCATTCTTTTTTTTTTTTGTCTTTCCTTTGCAGCGAATAGGACAGGGGTTTGTGAGAGGTATGACGTCACAGGAGGGAAGGGGGAGAGAGTGAGAGGGGTGTGGGGGTGCGTGTGTGTGGGGTGTGGGGAGAGGGGCACGAGACAACTGTGGCAGTCCTTCTGGTATTGGATTCCTCTCTCTCAGGATATCGCTGAGTCGGTTGCTTTTGTTTAGGGGTTAATGGTGGAGAGGTTTCCCCGACTCCTGTTTTCATTTGTTCTCTCTCTCTCTCTCTCTCTCTCTCTCTCTCTCTCTCTTTCTCTCTCTTAAAGGAAAAATATGGATTTACGGTAAAGAGAACAGACTTTTGAGGTAGGAACCACGACTCTGCTGACGGACCGACCTCAGCGGGAGGCGGTCAGTGCTAATCTAACGTGACTGATGCGCTTGCGAAGGAGCTCTCGGGCCGGAGGAAGGGAGCAAGAACCCTTGAACAGGGAAGAGGAAGGGCCCGGGTCAGGACACTGATGGATGGAGAAGGTGAAGAACTTGCTTTGGAACCTTACCTCCCCACACACACACACACACTGGCTGGCCTGGGAGTTAAGTCAGTCCCCGGCCTAATTGAGCCCGAAGGGCTATATACATGCTGTATGGTCTCGTGATTATTTTGAATCCCTGAAGAAGGTGTTTCGATCGGTGGTTATGACTGGACGATCACGGCCTACACAACCCTGGCAGTCGACTGGTCGAATGCCTAAATAAACCAGTCAACCACCCTCGAGGGGGATCATCACAGGGGCATCATTACCCCAGGGGTTGGACCGTCGTGCTCAAGGATCTTACCGTCGTGCTTAAGGAGTTAGTTAATTATCGTCTTACAGTAAGACACATCATACAAGTCAGTTTGATTAATTAACGACCAGAAGGCATTACACTGTTAAATACGGATTCAGATTTCGCTCAGAGAGAATACAACACGGTCTGTGCCTCCGCTCGTAAGTTAAATCTTAACAGTTCATGTATTGTCAGGTGCGTCTGTCTAATCTCGTGTATATCAAGGAGGGATTACGACAAACAATGGTTCAGAGGAAATTAGACTGGATGGGAAAGTGGGAGAGGGGGAGGGGATGGGGAATGGGGTAGTTAGCATCAGTGGAATATATCACATGGTCGGTAAATCGTAACCAGTTTTTTTTTTTATAGTATTTTATAAAATACGGAGCGAACCTTAACGTTAAGATATTCCATACAAATTGCAGAATATTCCTCTGTCGGTGTGCGGAAAGAGTCTACGAAGAGAGTGTTTCAAAGTTTACTTGTTATCGCCAGTACTGTGCCCAGTGGACAAAATATAACACAATTGTTCTTCTTGCAGCCTGAGAGCATGACGGTATAAAGTCCGATGACGGTTTACTGTCAAGCCAACTATGAACCCAAGTTCCCGGCTCCTCCAGTGGTGGCGGTTGTTAAGAAAGTTGGTGGAAGCCACAGGTGTTCCCGACGCTTACAGATAAGCCTCTAGAATTTATAAAGATAAGGCTCGAGTAGCAGAATTTATTTTGAGATTTTTTTTTTTACTTGCTCTAGTAAATATTACAGCAGTAGGGAAGTTACAGATGTAACAAAATATATGTACCAAGACATTTTATAATACAGAGTTGAGACAAGCGTTCACTGTGACAGAGGATGAAGATCTGACTTAAATGCTCTTATCTGCCAAATCAAAAGAACAGATTTTTATCAAGTATTCAGGTAGAACAAAACACTGTACCGAGAAACATTGGTGAAATAAATAAATCTCAGTTTCCTCAATAGCTAAGACAGGCTGTGGGGACGGTGGAGGCGACACCGGCCCGACCAGAGATCCCTGACTATTAAAAACTTTTGTCTCTTTACTGCGTGAGCCGAGAACGCCATCAGGGGACACGCACACGTGATCTCCCTCACCCTTCTCCTCCCTCCTCCCCGTCACACTCCTCTCTCTCCCCCTCCCTCCCCAAACCTCACACCACCACTCCCTATCTCCACCCCAACACATACAGATCCACGTGCGCTTTCCTTTCACCTTCTGTATTAAGGATGACGAAGATGTGCATCTGTTCCTGCCGTCCAGCAGGGCACAAAGGTGTACTACTTTCCCTCCCTTGTAATCTTAAACCCTCCTTTCCTCCCACGCCTGGCTCTCTCTTCCCATCTCTTTCCCTCCGACCCACACACTCTCACAAAGTCCCCCACACTTCAACCCGCCTCCTCCCGAGTAAACACAGGCCGTCTCCCTCTCAACACAACTTTCCTTCGAAGAGGAGAGAGAGATTTGTCAACCTCTTGAGCACGACGGTTTGACCCTTGAGCACGACAGTCTGACCCTTGAGCACGACAGTCTGACCCTTGAGCACGACGATGCTGCCCGTGAGCGCAACGGTACGGCCCTTGAACAAGACGGTACGATCCTCGAATACTACGGTACGACCCATGAGCTCTGAGCACGATGGTACGACCCTTGAGTATGATCGCCTTGGCCTTCGACCT
This sequence comes from Panulirus argus, assembly GCA_038088735.1. Classification (NCBI taxonomy): domain Eukaryota; kingdom Metazoa; phylum Arthropoda; class Malacostraca; order Decapoda; family Palinuridae; genus Panulirus; species Panulirus argus. Next base: position 11,545 of record JAYMFT010006005.1, on the reverse strand, counting down.
GTTGGTATGGACTTTGAAAACCTGCCCCATGTAAGTCTCAGGGACATGAACCTAGCGTGGATTAGGGCTACTCCTGGCAGACTTAGGGGCACGGGGTTTGCAGAGAGGCGAGTAGTACTGCGGATATGATGCACGCTTCTTAAGGTGATGACCCAGTTACGACCCGATCCTGAGTCTAGACTCTCTCGGGAATCAGTCAGGAAGAGAGGATACTCTCTCTCTCTTCTCTCTCACACACACACACACAGAATGGTGCCTAGATTTAGAGCCATATAACAACAAGTCAGAAATATTGATGACAAAGTCCACTTCATACTTTTAACCAGAGAGGATTACCGTAATACTTTCCAGGCACAACACACATGTTATGAAAGACTTATGAACAAACGAACACACAAACATTTATCGAAGCTTATCAACAAAATATACATTTTGGCTAGAGAACTCCGTATCGTCAAATGCACAACAGAATTATTGTAACTAAAATTTTAAGGTCCGGAAGTTGAATATCCGGATGAAACATCTGTGAAAAAGTGACTGATGAATACTTTTTTTTTTTGTTAGCTTTTTCTTTTTTCTTTCTTTTTAACAAATCTCAAAGACAGAACAAAACACTGAATGTGGTTGAGATGCTGATGACGAAGCTCGTCACACTCGTGTTGCTGCTGAACACCCTCCTCCTCGTCCTCGTCCTCCTCGTCCTCATCTGCGTGAGTCCGACGTCGTTAAAAGTCCTCCGGAACAGCACGCGAGTCACAGATTAACCCGTCGCGAGAGATCGAACCGGCAGCCCCAGCGGGTCACGGACGGGCTCGAGAGCGAGACCTGCCAGCCAGCCAGCCAGCCAGCTAACCCCTCCCACACCCGACCGAGGCCAACAACAAGTGAACCTCTTTAGAAACGGGGCCAAAAACGCCACTGTTAGAGCATCAACTTTCCGTCAAAAGAGTAAAGGATCTTTCCAAAGGGCGGCGCCTCTCGAGTCAGGTGTAGGAGATGAAGGGAAGGGGGGGGGGGCAGTGGTGGCGAGGTACAGGGAATAGAAGAGGGAGAGATGGGGGGAGAGGGAAGAGAGGGGAAAGAGAGAGGGGGGGAGGGGGAGGGAGGGAAGAGAAGCAAGAGGTTAGAAAAGAGGTCGATTCAGTTTTGGTGAATAGTTGATGGCGTATGAGCACTTGCGGCAGCAGGAAGCCGTGAGAGAGAGAGAGAGAGAGAGAGAGAGAGTGCGTGGGAGGGGAAGAGCACCATCATGGGGAGAGAGAGAGAGAGAGAGGGAGATAGTGAGGAGGCAGATGGCGAGGACGAGTGGGGAGTGAGGGGGAGGGAGCAGCAGTGAAGAGAATGAGAAGAGCAAAGTGAGGGAGGGGCGGGCGACGCGCCACCTCACTCAGGATATGAGGTTGGGAGAGGAGGCAGAGCAGGTGGTGACAGCCGTGGTGGAGGTGGAGGAAGTAGTGGAAGAAGGGGAAGTCCTATAGAACACTGAGGGATCCAATATATGAGTCCTATAGCACATTGGAGTTCAATAACTGAGTTCTATGATACACTGGTCCAATATATGAGCTCTGTAGTACACTGAGGTCCAATATCTCAGTCTTATAGTACACTAGGGTCAAAATCTGAGTTTTATAGTCCACTGGGGCCCAATAAAACACAGTGTTCCCATAAAGCATCGAGATCCTATTAGACAGAGTGCCGCTCTCAAAAAACTGGCTCCTATAAAACGCTAATGTCCTATAGGGCGCGGGCCTGACATACAAGGCAGAACATAACAGTGGTGTTCAGTGATAGAGGTTCGGGGGTTACGGAGGGGTTCAAGACGATGAGGTCCTATCACAGAAAAGGGGTCCTATAAATCCTACGAATCGTCCCAAAGGAGAATGTTTCTCGGGGTCTTCCTCGCATTGCCTTATTCCTCAGGAAGACTAATGGCTTCCTTTCCTCTGGTTTTCCTTCATCTGTTTACACTTAACTTTACCATTCATTTACGGGGCTCTGCCCAACACACCTCGTCCGCCGGTACCCTTGTGGCCCTTACTCGTGCCCCTGCGAGCGTTTAGCCCATGGAGGGAGGGGAGAGGGGGGGGAGGGGGGGGGGAGTGAATGGTAGGCTGTGCTTATCTCTGGCGACTGTTTTTGGAGATGAATGGCGGCCCAGTCGTGAATACATGGGAGTACTCACATGGGAGGGACAGGTAACGGGAGACCTGTTAGCCCATGACAAGGTTATCTGTTGGAGGACAGTTCCAGGGAAGGACAGCTAACAGAACTAGTGGTCCGTAACAAGGTTATGTACCGTTCATAATCGTATGCCTGGTAGAACCAGGGCAGTAAAGTAGAAGGCGTGGTGCCTTTTCCTGGCGCTGGGAACGTTGGAGGGAGGAGAGACAGCCAGCTGGGGCGATCGTTCGTTACGTTCTACAGTGCATGCGACACCAACAGATGAAATTACAAAGTTAAAACCGATGGGAAGAACGCTGTGGTACGTAGGAATCCTTAGTTTTACGATTCGGGGACCCGGATTCGAAAACCCTCACTTACTGCGTGATGTTTCATTGCACTGTATTTATTTCAGCTGGCTACATTCGCGTCAAAAACAACGAAGGTTAAAGATTAAAAGAAATGCCCCTGCTGTCTTCCGTCCCTTCACACACCCCTTTTGGCACGTCACACACACCCTGATGTCCCGTCACACACCCCTGGTGGCGCGTCACACACCCTCTGGCAACGCATCACACACCCCCGACCTAGACACTGCAGGGCAGCAGGCTGGGGTCATATTTCAGAAGCATATGAGCAATAACTCGCCTGGATTTATATCATGTGATGCTTTATAAGTATATAATTTTACGGAGGCTGCTGTTTACCGTGATGGAGGAGGGAGGGAGGCTGGTGTTTATGACGATGGAGCAGGGAGGGAGGGAGGGAGGGAGGGGGGGAGGATGGTGTTCAGTGAAGGAAGAAAGAGAGAAAGGATGGAGTTTACAGTGAAGGAGGAGGGAGAGGGAGGATGGTGATTACGGTGACAGAAGAGATAGGGAGGGTGAATAGTGTTTACGGTGATGGAAGAGAGAGGGAAGGAGGATGGTGTAGACGACAAAAAAAAAAAAAGGGGGGATGAATTTATGCTTATATGTACGTTGATGGTTCGTATTTTGCTTTCACCAAACCCGACATATAAGTAGAGGGAGCCACACGAAGATGTGTTCGTCACAGTATGATGACATGCGAACGATGGTTTTCATGTGTGGCAAACTCGTGTTACACAACGGCGATGCGCGGGTTCGGATCCCAGCGGAGGGTGTCCTTAACCTTTCGTGCGGGATGATATGAGCCCTTGGGTCCGACGGCGTGACCTTTGATATAATTCCTTAAGGTCAGTCAAAAGGGCAGGACGTCAGACCCAGGGACAGTACCGCCGTGCTCAAGGATCGAACCAACGACCTCAAGGATCCTACCACTGTGCTCACGTCCCACCGAAGCTGATTCGCCGACACAGGAAACAGATACGGGTCCTGGGGAGGATACGGGCCCGGCTCCAGGGGCGGGCAGGAGGAGAGGGAGGGGAGGAGAGGACGCCCCCAGGAACAAGTAGGATTATCAAGGAGTCGGCTAATGGCTGACGCTGGGACCGCGTCCTTTGATGGGAGGTGTTGAATGAGCCGCTGAGGCGGAGGATATAACGTTGTTAGTGGTAATGGCGGCGGGCCACGCCAGGGGGAGGAGAGAGAGAGAGAGAGAGAGAGAGAGAGAGAGAGAGAGAGAGAGAGAGAGAGAGAGCACTTACACATCCCTTTCTTTATGGGAAGAAAAAGTATCTGATTTCAAGACATTTATATAAATCCTGGATTCTCTATTTCTTTTTTTTTCTTAGTAAGTATCCTGCACGGAATAAAACTCTAAGCGCCATCACTTCCCTAAGACAGTTGTAATAACAGTAATAAGACTCGGGAATTTCATAAGAGGCATTTTAATAAAGTATGCGAAAGCGTTGGTGATATTTATGGGAGGCATTTGTCTGTGTTGACGGTGGGGCAAGTGGCATTCGTGTGGTGTGATGCTGAGGGAATATATGGAGGGTCTACGCGGAGGGGAGGGAGGCCAGGGAAGGAGGGAGTACCTGGAGGGAAGGAGGCCGGGGAGAGAGGGAGCACAAGGAGGGTTTCGTGGTAAGTGGACAGGAGGGACTGGTAAACATTTTGAGTTCGGTAGAAATGCAGTTAATTTTGGAGACCAGAGAGAGAGAGAGAGAGAGAGAGAGAGAGAGAGAGAGAGAAGTAGATAGATTGATAGATAGGTAGATAGATGAATACAAATATCTATCTATTTATAACATGCATCAGATGCCTTTTAAACATTTGCTGCCGGCAGTAATTTCATGCACGGAATAAACAAATAAATGCGAACGCAAATATGCCTAAATCTACATATGAATAGCCGCAATATGATGTATATATATATGGAAATTTATATATAATTTTCATTGTATCATTGCAAACACAAATACTAATCTATATATTTATACACACACACACACACACACACACACATATATATATATATATATATATATATATATATATATACTTGATCACTGTTTCCCGCGTCTGCGAGGTACCGCCACAAACTTTGGCTTACAAGTGTGTGTGCGTCTTTCTACACCCGGGTCCTCTCACGCGTCCGGTCACTACAAACCCCAACATTATGGACTACCAAACACACTCCAAAGGACTAAAAAAAGAAAAAAAAAAGGAGAAAAAAAATCCCATCCTGTAAATATGTTAACTGGATATTTTTTCACGGTAAAGTTTCGCGATCCGTGAGTGAGGGAGTATTAATTAAAAGTTTATCTTGGCCATGAGAAAGAAAGAGAGAGAAAGAGAAAAAAAAAGAAAACTTATGAACTTGGCTCTCATCATTAAAACTTTGTAATAGCACTCAGCTCACACAAGTTGTACTGAGGGAGGCCTGAAATATGTCCCCGGCTTTCTTCTCAGGGGAAACATTCACGGTATGGACGGGACACATACAGGAACTTCGTCCTGACCACACGCCTGTTGACAGACTGACTTACATTTTCATAATGCAGGGCCGTGTGTTCATCTATCTGTCTATCTATCTATCTATCAATCTAAGCTATATCATATACGGTCTTCCATGTACGTCTGCTATGGTGATCCAAACAGATGCTCCTGAGGGGACATCTCTATGCTTTCATCTCTCTCTCTCTCTCTCTCTCTCTCTCTCTCTCTCTCTCGCATGTCTTCATGCCTAAATTTCCTGTTTTAATCTCTCTCTGTTCCTTCTTTTTATATCCGAGTTTTTGATGGGGCAAAAGCCACAAAAATCAAATATAAACACATGTTTGCGAACTCGCGAATGAAAAAGAAACAAATCGTTTTCAGCGAAACCTACACAACATATATATACACACACACCAACTACCAACAAATCCTCAAACATGGCAAATCCGGAGGCAGGAAAAACTCTCCCCCAGCTGTAAAGTTAGTTACCACTATAAGCAAAATGAAAAAAAAAAAAGTGCTTTTCTAGATTTAAACAAACAATGGAAATATATCACAGAGATTTCTCCCAGCAGCATCATAAACATATATACAGAGTCATTTCATAAAGTTTTGTATCATTCATAATTCTTTTACTTTAACATTGCTCGCGTCAAATACACATCAGACTCACGATGACAGGTTCATTCATTTATAGTAGTTTTCTGAATCATTCTCCAGTTCTAAGCCATAAGACTGTGTGGGGCCAAAACGCAGTAGAAAACTGAAGTGTCTGAAAGTGCAGAAAACAAATCTGTCAGTATTTGTACTAACTTTGACTGAAAATATAGAAAAAATAAAAATGGGCCAAAGAGAATGAAATATGAAAAAGTTTGGTTTAAGTACAAAACCCAAGAGACCTAACGCCATAGGATATTGGAACAAAGGCAAAAACTGTCAATAATGCAGCTTTCTTTGACGGTAAAAGACAATTGATCAAACAGAATAGGAAATCAAGCGAGCAAACAGACTTATCCAAAGTGCATTCATTATCATTCTGGAACCTCTCTCTCTCTCTCTCTCTCTCTTCCCATTCCTTCATCAACACTCTTCCCCCTCCTTCATCAACTCTCTCTCTCTCCCCTTCCTTCATCAACTCTCTCTCTCTCTCCCCTTCCTTCACCAACTCTCTCTCTCCCTCTTCCTTTCCTTCATCAACTCCCACAATGCAACGCGCGGACGAGGTTTGTTGACATTCGTGACGTCACGTGTGGACCGGCCGAGCGGGGGGGAATCCATCATCCTCAACTACGACAGATCGTGTTCCTGGCGGCATCCCTGACGCGCAAGATGCGGACTGACCTCTCAGGGATACTGGCTGCAACATCGTTAGTGTACAAGTGAGAACCAATCAAAGCCAGAGGTTACATGCTGGATTCAGGCTAGATGACGATTAGGTTAAGTACGGTTAAATTCGGGCTATGTACGACTTCGGACCAAAATATTGAGAGTGTAGTACTGGACTTTGACAATAACAGCCTCCCCTTACTCCCCACGTCAGCTGGACTGGCGGCTAGGAAGGGTGAGGGGAGGGGAGGGGAGGGAAGGAGAGGAGAGGGGAGAGGGGAGGGGGAACATCATAGCTGACGTCACAGCGGCTTCGTCAATGCAACCAGCCCCAAAATGAGGTCAAAGGAGAGACCCGGTTTCATAAAACCCAATTTTGCCGGCGAGATGAGTTTTTCCGACTATATTATCCACTCGGCTGAACTTAGCCACGGCGCTCTGTTATATCCAGCACTTCCAAGGACCGCTGAGGTGGTCGGTAATATTACGCTTATCGTAGGCCTCGCTGTTTTGCTCTGTTGGCTGTGTCAATGGACCCATAACTATAACTAGAACACCTGCAAAAAATGTTGATTGTTATTAGTTACTATTATCATTATAATTATTATTGTTATTATCATTACTATTATAAGTCGTAGTAGTAGTAGTAGTAGTAGTATTTTATTATTATTACTATTATCATTATTATCATCATTATTGTTTATTATAATTATCATCATTATTAGTAGCATCGTCAATAATTCCATCATCATCAATTTCCATTTGAATATCATTATCATCAATACGACTTCATCGGTAGCACCAACAACCTTACGCCATATGTCTTCCTTCCACCTCTACGTAAGCACCCCAGTAACTGGGGAGTGAGATGTGGGGAGAGAACGGGGAGAGAGTATAAACAGAGTCATCACCTCCTCGGCCATCCACAAGATGGCAGTGGTGGCGTCACCGGTTCCTGCATGGGGCCACTTTTTAAGGTCCTCCAGAACCTGGCTCTCATGACCATGAGTCGACCTTAAACAAGGTATACCATCAGGGAATATCATACAGTCATCCGCATATCTCCTGGTATGATATCTTCTGGTATATCTTCTCACGGCATGAGGTCCCTTGACGTATCATCTCTTGGTATATCTGCGCTGACATACCTTTCATTTTTTATACATATCCTGTTGGTATATCAGCAGTCAGAGTCTCTCGTCTGTGGTGAACTCGTGTGTTGGAAAAGCCTCTACTCCACACACCCGCTGGTCCTTGGCATGCATGCAGGCAAGTGCCTAAATCGCGACGTGTTGAGTATGAGAATCGACCGCTTCAGGATGTCCCTGCGTTGCCCTACCGGTGGACCAATATGAACCCTTGTGTTTTGATACAGTTCTTGGACCTTAATTTACGACATCTCACCTCTCGGTGTTTACAGGGAAAAAATCATTCCGTGCGTCAAGTTCCACAGATTGGATATTCAGCCTTTATTTCTGAAGCTGGATGGACAGACGTCTCTGTCTCGTGAGAGACTGACCCTCAGTCCTCTCCTGTCTCACTCTGTCTGTTGCTTAAGACGGATCATAATTCCTTGAGCATGATGGCCTGGCTACCTTGACAAGGCCATCTCACCAGTGAGTCGTAGTGTTATAATCAAGGGTTGTTTCTGCTTTCTCAAAGGTCGTACCAGCGTATCAGAATATTATCTATTTATTTGTCTTTCTATCTATCCATCCATCTGTCTATCTGTCTATCTATCTATCTATCTATCAATCTATCTATCTATCTATCCATCTAACCATCTATCTATCTATATATGTATATATATATATATATATATATATATACATATATCCTCCAACACGGAAAAAGACCTGGGCAGTTTCAATAAACAAAATGAATAATTCTGTCACTGATAATCGTTTCATTGCCAATAAACAAGGAGGGACCATAGTTACATAAGCTGCCCGGGAACAAGGCTACCAACATAATGATGGCCACAAATATTCCGGTATTCTGTTTTTTTTTTTTTATTGCGGGCATTTTTTTTCGTGTGAATATCTAATTTGCTTTAATGTGGAATAATTGGGCTATATCTATATTGTGGTTGAGTCTTGAGCCAGTATCTAATTGTCTTACTGTTAATAAGCTGATATTTGTTTGATTAAGCCAAATATGTTTATCATATCCTGTGTTCCTATTGGTCAACTGAGGTAAGTGTGTCGTTATTCTGTGTTCTTATTGGTCAGTTGAGGCACGTGCCCCTCCCACTGATGAAGAAGACCCGCCCATTGATCATCTGGATCCGCCCACTCACCACTAATAACGTCCATTAGCAGTGTAAATAACGGCAGCAGCCATTTATCATTGTGACTTGCCGCCGTAACAGATATTCACATCAAAATTCCAGTTCTCTGTCTCTCCACTCCGCCCATTTCTCATTTTCTGTATAGTCTCTCTATCCCACACCTGTCATAGTTTCCCTTTTCCTTCCTCTTCTCTTTCTTCTCTTCTGTATAATCTATCTATCTCATCCCTCTGTCTTGAGATTCTCCTGTTCCTTCTGTCTCTTTCTTCCTCCTCTTCCACATCTGACCTTTCCTGTCAACTGTACCTTCCTGTCTCTTTATCCTCCCCGCCACGTTCCTTCTCCCTCCACATAAGAAGCAAAGTTCAGTACCGCTGCGTCGTCTGGTCTCCTGTCAAACAAGTGAGAACTGAATCATCTAGAGAGAATTCATCGCCGCCCCCCGAACAAGATCGCTGAACTGAAACACATGAGCCGTCGCAAAAAAAGGCTGATTGGACTCGAACTCTACAGACAATACATGAAGATCTATGCTTGTCAGCGAGTTAAGGGCGTCGGGAACAAAGCCCTGGATCCAGAAGCAGAAACAGGATCATTATTGTCTGCAGATAAATCCTTGGAATATACCAATGAGATATCGTCCAGAAATATACGTGGGTCTGGCAGAGAAGTTCGATAGATTGTTCAGTGTACAACCAACAGAAATCAAGAGGCTTTAAGCAACGATAATAACACTTAAAGGAAAACGTGACATGTGGCTTAAAACAGTTATTAGCGAACCCACGATTTTCATAATCGTGAAACGATCGAGGCCGCAGGAAGAAACAGTGCCATTCATCAAGCCAGACGTGCGGTGAGCGCTACGCGCAGGCTGGATCCTACCACCATCAAAAACAGGATGGGTTGCGCAGCGAAGTCGTTAAAGAGCACACTGGACATGAAATTACGGGATGTAACAGACCAGCCAGCCTGCGGGGGGCTACGTACGTTGGCCGGAGGGACGAGGCTTCCAACAGCCTGGTCAACTAACAACCAAATCCAACAGCCTGGGACCCAGCCCGGGCTGAGGGGATGAAGACGCCCCCCCCCCCCCTCCCCCGAAGGCTTCAGCAGGTATATACCTCTTGGCAGAATCTCGTCCTAAGTACTCGTATGTAGGTGCTCTCTCTCTCTCTCTCTCTCTCTCTCTCTCCCTTTCACCCGAACCCTCCCACTCCAATATTCAATCCATTCCATCTTTTTCACTCACCCATTGTGGCCGACACTGAGGGAAGGCAAGGCACCAGCCCAGCGCCGGGATCCACATTTTTTCGCTGGAGAGGACTCGAACCGAACCGTCCCTATGACGCCGGGCGCACGATGATGCCTTTCCATAACGGGAAAGGATTTGCGTGATGGGAGAGCGAGTGTGTGTGTGTGTGTGTGTGTGTGTAAGACTGGGGAGGAAAGACAAAGGAAAGTGGTGGAAAAGTCGGATGGGCTGTAGGTGAAGAGGAAGGAAGGAGTGAAGGAGAGAGACAGAGAGAAGTGGGCGATCCTGTGTGGGACACAGGCCTACCATGGTTCAGTTCCCCACACTTCCCTTCCCCTTTGTCTATGGGGCAGTGCGAGGGAGGAGCAAACGCTTCCAGGCAGCGCGCTCGGGAGAGAGAGAGAGATTTTATACATATTTATATGAGAGCGACGACCGACGTTCTGGCGGTGAAAGACGGGACCCCCTCCCGGAATGAGGCGACAGTTCCCCGTGAAAAACACGTCTTTTGTGTGGCGAAATTCACACCCTGCCGGATTTCCATGGGTTAAAAAGGATGTGAAATGTTTCCATGCAACGGCACGGAAGGAGGAAGGAAGGAAGGAAAAAAAAGAAAACTTTTTTGAATAATGGAAACTTCCTGAGCATGGAAGGGAATAATCTTTACTACAGGCTCCATACCATCGTGTATATATATCTCTACAGTTTCTGCTACGTGCTCCATACCTCAGTGATACACTGTCGTGTGGAATCGAGGGTGGAGAGAAAAGAGAGAACTGCCGTGGATGTTTTTTTCCGTTCCCTGGCGCACAGGTCGTGTGTATCACCACCCTCAGTGACGTGATACGAAAAAAAAAAAATCATGATGATTAACATAAACTATTTTGAGGCCGACACGACGATACGACCCCTGAGCGTGACGGTACGACCCCTGGGCATAAATGGCCCGGCCCGGCCCGGTCTAGTGTTTGACTTGGCCTGGTCATTGACCCGAGCTGGCCCTCGAGGGGAAGACCAGAGACCAAAGCCATCTTGCTCGAGGGTCGTACAGTTGTGTTCTCAAGGGTCGTACCGTCGTGCTGAAGGGACGGAAGGTCGTGCGTTTGGGAGGGTACTCACCAAGCAGGCCCAGCAGACGGAGAGATGTCATCATCCTGACGGCGACGCTGACCATGGCTCGCGTCAGCCCCCCCCGACGGTGTCAGCCGGGCTGTCGGGGATAGAGAGAAAAACACCCGGTGGTTAGTCACCTTCTCAGGGCTCGAGAAACTATAAAAGGGGGAAGAGGAGATCTGGAGGCTGGTCAGTTTCTGAAGATTTTTAGGGAAATTTGCTGTTGAAAGAGAGAGAGAGAGAGAGAGAGAGAGAGAGAGAGAGGAGAATTAACACGTTAAGCAAAGCGCCGTGATGTGTGTGACGCCTTTTTATGTATGATTAAGTGCTTCCTGTGCTGTGTGTCATCTCGTGTTGCGCTGTGTGTTGTCTTGTGTGTGTGTGTGTCAGACACGTTTAAACCATCTAAGTTTCGTTCAGAGTATTTCAGATTACATTTTCTTCGAATCAATGTGCTCGAACTCATTCAGACCCTTATCAACACTTGCAATTCTCTCTCTCTCTCTCTCTCTCTCTCTCTCTATATATATATATATATAT
>JAYMFT010006004.1:0-31997 GCA_038088735.1 Panulirus argus | reverse complement strand
CACACACACACACACACACACACACACACACACACACACACACACACACACACACACACACACACACACACACGAAGAGAAGCTTTGAAAATGATACTGTGCAGAAAACTGGGTAGAATCCATAACTCCTCGATAAATTCATCAGGAGTGAATTGTCCGTTAAAGGAGTGGAAAAGGTCAAACGTCATACCGTTCCGTAAGAAAGGAGACTGGGAACAGACACTGAACTACAGGCCGGTCACACTGACGAGTGTAGTCATTAAGGTTCTGGAGAAGATAGATGATTAGGAAGCAAATGGATGGCTTTCTACCGACGAGAAATTCTTTTAAGTGAGAGACTTCACGGTTATAGGGAAAGCAGGTCGTGTGTAACAAAACCTCTCGGACTTCTACGCGAGAGTGAGCTCTGTCTTGGACAAAATGGGTAGTATAGTGGATTGTTTGTATACGGTCTGCCATAAAGATTTTGACGGTGTATCGCAGGGGATGCTGATGAAGAAGTTGGATCACCAGGCGGGAATAAGGATGGAGAGATTACAAATAGTAGTGGAACAAAGGATATATATGTCAGAGGAGCTTTTTCAAAATGGATCGAAGGAACAGCGGAATACGACAAAGTTCTGTTCTGGAGAGCATTATTCTTCTTGATCTATGCATTTGACTTGCATGAGGGTATGGCCTTCTACCTGAATGTGTTTGCAGGTGATACAGAGGTCATGAGGATTGCATCACATTACAATGGAACCTTCACAAACTCCAAAGTTGGCTGGACGCATGGTTGGTGAAGTTCGTCCCGAGCAAGTGAAGGATAATGAGGACAGGAAAAAGTGAAAGAATGCCTCGATATGACTGATATCTAGTTGGAAACGAGTTCAAGGATTCTGTGTGCAAGATGGGCTTGGGAGATGACACCATCCCTAACCTGTCGCCAGAATCCCGTATCAAGAAGCTAGTTAAGGAGACAAACAGTCTTTTGGTATCAAAATAACTTTCAAGTGTGTGTGTGTGTGTGTGTGACGGGTAGCAAGGTATGGTCGCAAATAATCACATCTGCTTGGAAGAAAAAATGTCATCTGCGCCGTAACTCAAAGTCAGCCGGTGGTATATCTTAAGAATGAAAGTGTGGGTAAAAAGCCCTGAGAGTTTTAGTTTCACGGTATGCTTGACTTGTCCTCTGGTCCTGAGGTCAGTGGTATGATCACAAGGAAGTTGGCCCGGTCCTCTGGTCTTCTGGTCAGTGGTGTTGTCTGGAGGAAGCTTGCTCAGTCCTTTGTTCCCTAGCCAGTGGTGTTGCTAGGAAGAAGTTGGCCCGGTCCTCGGGCGTGATCAGACAACAGCTGGCCCTCTTGTGGTCAGTAAGGTCAGCTTTGGCAGGCTAGTAGAGTCGAAGTGATTTCCTGGATAATGAGGTGTATTGATTTGCGAGTGACGAATCAGGACGAATCTTGTGGGGTTGAACTGGGTCGCGGAATGGGCTTTGAGGTCGATTAATAGATATTTAATACGTCATGTCATAACTTAGGTGGGTGGAGAAGTTGGTAGGGATACGGTAGGTATTTCTAGGCTGGTGGTATGAGTTCCAGGCTGATATCATGAAACAGAAAATGTCCAGCAGTATGACCGCAGCCCAGGGTGACGGTCCAGTTATGAAGAGCGTACATGAAGGCATTCCTTCTGACCAGATTACAAGGCCCACGGGAGGCAAGTTGTGCACAAGGGTAGATTTCTATAATCACAGCATTTAATGTATTTTGATTTTGTGTGTTCGCCTCTTGAAGATCACTGGTGAAGTAGTGGGTGTCAGAAGTAGTGCTGGGATACTTTTCGAAGACACATGTAGACAGGAATGGATATTTAAGCTGTTCCTGCACGGATGCGTTGCCCTGTTTGACGGCGCATTCGTGGAAGCAGAGCAGTAGGGGGCATGAACTGCCTTACCCCCAGTGGTGTTGAGAACCCATCGTCTTGGCTTCCATTTTCCACAGCGGCTGGAGGAGCGTCTCTCCTTCTCGAGCCGTGAGGGAGCCACCCTTTCCGTTGGCTTTCGCCTCCACCTTTCCTCCTGTTCCTTAGTAATCACGACTTGCCAGGAAACGAGTAACTCGAAGGAAGAAAATGGAGTTGCATAAGAAAGGAAAATAAGAGAGAACGGTCATTAGGCTGGTAACAGACCGTTAACCATGACTTCAGAGCTGGCGCTGCTCAGGGAGTGTAATGAGGCTAAAAGAAAACTCTGGTTCCTTTTGCTAATTGATGGTAAGAGTGGCGGGGAAAAAAATGCAGGTTTTTAGTAATGATCCGAACACGTGTTTTGGAAAGTTAGTTAAGGGTGATTAAACCGGCCTACTGTCTGGTAATAATGGTTGGTTCACAGCTGCCTGGTATCACTAGCTGGCTCACTACTGTCTGGTGTCACTAGCTGGTTCACTGCTGTCTGGTGGTACTGTCTGGTGATACTGGGTGGTTCACTGCCGTCAGCTAGTACTGTCTGGCACCACTGGTTGGTTTACTGCCGTCTGGTAGTACTTGCTGATTCGCTCTTCTGGTTTTCACTGAACTTAACAGTGATTGGTTTGGTTTCACTGACCTCAGGTGATTTTTCAATAAAGTTGATGTCAGTGGTGTTACCACCTTATGCTTGGCTCAAAGTCCTTAACTCGATCACCCCAACATTTTCTCATCGGCCGCTCCAACACTGTATCATCGGTTACTCCAACACCATCATCAATCACTCCTCATATCGGTCTCTCCAACATTATCGGTCACTTGTCTCGTCGGTCGCTCCAACACCTCATATCGGACACTGCAACACCTCGTCTCGGTCACTCCCACACCTCAGCGTGGGCCATGGTGACACCGATCTCACTTGTCAGTTGAACTCTGCCGTCGGTCAGTTGAACACTAGCCTCTTCATCTGAAAGCCTTAGAGCCCGTGAGTTTAGGGCTTTAACGCCGTGTTAATTGCTTTCTGACATCTTGCCGTAGTTGATAGCTTTCACAGAATATACGCTCATACATGTAATTAAAGCCGTAGTTTGTCTCTAAGTTATTACTGCTGTCTCATTACTCGCATCTGATGTTTTCGGACTGGATGGTATTACTGATTTATAATCCGATTACTGTTGGTTACAATATCTCTATTACCGGAAGAATCCTTGATTAAGGTGTCTCGTATCATTAGGCATTCTCTCACTGGGCTGCAGATATTTAACCCGTTGTTATTGACCCGTGTGATGACTGGTACCACGAATATTTCTTGTGTTTTAAGGATGGTTTGTGCTTTGAGTCACCCTGGCCCCTCTGTCTCCCGTCATCGTTATTCTCGTCTCTAAATATCACCAGCCCCCTCATCTTGCCTACGCTGAACTAAGGACGTCTCACCGTACAAATGAGCGTGCGTCTTGCTTGAGCAAATGAGCGGAATAAAGTTGGCAAGCAGATCCAAGCAGCAAGAAAGTGGGACAATGTAATCCCTATATGTTCACTAACGGCTTCCCCGAAGTGTCTCAACAGTTCTGCGTTGGTTATTACAAGCGCCGTATCGGGAACTAACACCCGGACAACTTCACATTGCTTAACTTTCCTAATATTGTTAAAATTTTCCTATAAGTTGGCGAGAAGCGAACGTTATTTGCCAGGGAAGTGCTCCACGCTTGCTGGGAACTGACGTCGCGTATCTCATACAGTTTTACGAAAAGACCTAATCTACATTTTCCTTTATAGATACACCGAATATACACAGGGGGGGGTGGGGGGGTTGGAGTAAGAAATGGTGGAAAGTCAGGACAAAAATAAAAAGAGGGGAAACTTTCATATCATTATGATCACGTGGCCAGAGTATCTGCATTCGTTTTACTGTAACGTTGCCAGATTTTCCAAAGATCTGATCGTAATTTTCCAGAAGACGAGGAAGAAACAGAAATGCTTATGTGGGCCATTGTGTGTGTGTGTCTGAAGCGTAAGGAGCAAGAGGGAGGAGGGAGACGGACAAGGAGGTGGTAAGATGGTGTATCAGGGACCTGAGGCATTTGATAGAATGAACTGGATTGATGTGGTTTATGGGAGGCGACGTCGTCACTAGGCTGAACCAGAGACGATGAAGCGGTGATGATAAACTATGAAGTGGTCTGAAGGGTTTAGCTGGGGATGGTGAGCTCTGGCTGCAGTGTATAATACATGATGCTTGGAGGTTGGGGTATGTGCAAGAGAGGCCATTGTTCGTCTAGTTCCTGATGCTGCCTACTAGGCGAAGGAGGAAAAGAACCCGTGGCGCGCGGTACTTACTGCTTGTTGACGTACTGTAGGAAGGAGCCCTGCTTGTACTGGACCATATACTCTGGCACATGGCACTCCTCACCGTGGCCCAGGTCCTCCCTGATGGTGGCGGTCGAGCCGTAGAGCCAGGCTTCCTTGATGCCCAGCTGCTGCCCCGGGGCGGCGCAGGAGAACACCAGGTCTCTTTCCGAGCACACCTCGGCCACCTCCCCGCCTGCAGGGGACACAACACGCACTCAAACAGACGTTAGCCAACACCCCACCTCCGTAAAACAGTTACGTAGTCTTTACATAAAGATCCTGTAATGGAGATTATCAGTGAGCATGTGATTCAATGAACACACACAGATCCTCTCTCTCTCTCTCTCTCTCTCTCTCTCTCTCTCTCTCTCTCAAACACCATGAAAGTATGTAAAGTTCTCCTAGGCAGATGTTCGACCTGCTTCGAGAACTGGCAAAAGCAAATCAAATCAAGCTGGATTAATCAAAAGTAATGCGTGTTTGATGAAAAAAAAAAAGAGAATACAGAAACTCTGGAAGAGCGGTGAAAGAAATGTAAGAAGTTTTATATTTCTTTATCCTCTTTACCTTCGAGGCTCCAGTGATCACGGACAAACGTCCACATCAAGGCCGGGACTTAATTGAAATATAGACACGTTAATGAAAGGGAAAAATGAGAGAAAATGGGAAGTGTTTTCGAATTCTGGAGAAAGTGTAAAACCTGTCTTTTCAACTTTGCCAGATCGTAGTTAATGTGAAAGACATGACAAGGAAGAGACTTTCAAAGCTTCGAGGTGTAGGGTAAGAAACAGTTGTCAAAACGGCCCACCCTTGAGTTGCCGACGGCCACACAGTAACCTTGTGACGCAGCAGCTTGCCGAATATTGCGTGGTCTTGCTGTTGGTGGGGGCACACAAGCAGCCAGCTCTCGGGAGCAAAAACCTGTAGAAAAGGGAAAGTGATCCAACACTGCGGCGTAAGGCAAGCAGGTCAAGTTTTGGAGTTAGCCTGGAAGAGTTTATACGTCGGACCGCTTTCGACTCAACTCTTGTCCAGTAAAGATGCAGAGCCAGAACCATCCTAGATGCAAGAGCAGTACTCCATACAGGGATGGATCATTCCTTTGTATATACTGAGCAAATGTTCAGAAGAAAAGAAATTTCGACATCTAAACAGGGCTCTCGGTTTCTTCGAGGCAAACTTAAGTATTTTCGTAATGTGGGGTTTCCAAGATAGAGAGGTTGTTATACTAATACCAAGTACGTTCACTGAGTCAAGAGGTGGAACTGCAGAACCGTCGAAGGACAGGAAAGTTGTGAGGGACTTTCTATAGAGAGATGGGCAGAAACTGGGTCTTGGAGGCATTATACTTAAAAAGATCTGGAGATTTTAGAGTTAACGTATCATCATACTGTAAGTACTGGTCAGAGCTCTACGTATATTGCTGCCACTTTGAAAGCCAACAGTGTTAGAAATCATTATGAGAAACTTTTCATTCCAGAACATCAGAGACCATACTGACCCTTCCCAACCCGCTAGTTAGAGGATACTTCTCGAGTATGTTTGGTCGTCACAGAGGAAGGTAATATTGGATGGGTCCAGATAAGGGCAGCGAGATTAATACCATAACTAAGACGCGAACCATACGAGAACAAATGAACGTATAGTATCCTCTCATAATCATATTGATATCTCATAACTTACGTTTTCGTAATGCAGGTTATACGACACAATATGGCCAAAGGACCCCGTGTTACACTGAATATATTGGCGTATATATTTACGGTGAGTGTGTTTTGTACTATTTGATGTAAGGCAGCAGCAGGAAGGTGGCAGGGGACGGACCAGCACACGGAGGACTCACCAGCAGGACAAGTTTAAAGCCAGCGGTTACAAGGACAACATATTCCTCCCTGTTTTTGCCACAGTTTCTGCCTGACTGTGCCATCAGACCACCAGGGAGGCGCGCGCCCGTGCATGCGCGTCGTGTGTGTGTGTGTGTGTGGAGGGGGCTAGGTGTTGTCATGCACCAAGTCACAAGAGGCATGTGTTCTGAGCTATTGTATTTTTCGTCAGCCGTCTATGTCTGGCCCTGAGGCTCGACACAGACGCTGCACTGTACGGTGGAATCCCAGAGACGCTAGAGAACCACTTCTTGATCTATCTATTATTGTATGGCATACTGGGAAGTTCTTTATTGGTTGACAGATGAGGTGATCAGGCGACACCATCACCCCCCCCCCCTCCCCTGGCTGCCAGGCCTCCACCAGCGGAAGAGCAGCCAGTCAACCAACTGAAGGGCAACCAAAATTACTCGACTGATTGACAATGGATTACTCGGGTTGATCCCGAGGGTTGATCATCCTCCAACTTTTCCTCTCTTTTTCCTAAACTTTATCTTCTTGTTCACCACACCTCCAAGAACCCTTCTAGAGACCCCTACTAGTGTCTTCACCTCCAAAGCCCGTCCCTTCACGCAACCTCGAATATGAACACCAGTTCATTATAGTTTACAAAATATCATCATCTATTTCACATTATTTGTGTCATGTAGACCATATCACCGTTACTGACGTCACCACACAGTTCACTTTCATTTTTCCATCATCATTCCTGGGCCGCGTCATGAGCCCTCACAACTGTAGGAAAGCTCCAACAGTTCTAATGAATATTAACGAGAAGAATTTCCGTTAAAAATCCCCCAACAACATTCTTGCAGCCGTAAGAAAACTAAGTGTGGCAGACACGCACGGCATCCTTGTGGTACACGCGAGATAAACAGTCTCGTTATCATAAACATCTTCAAGAACTGTGTCTTTATGCTAATGTATTCCCCCTGCCGGAGCGAGAAGACTTTGATACATGCGTTGTGGTGGCGAGTGGGACTCCCTGGCCGATGGGCCTGGGTGGGCGGAGTCGTAATCTGGACTGTCTCTGTCTGCTCTACGGATTCCAGACTTCTGTCATCGCGTGGGAAGTCCCAGGAGGCGTCCGCATCCCGTATGCCGACACCAGAGTGACCTCAGGACGGCCGTGACGTTGTTTAGTGAGGTGGCGGCTGTCTTCCGACGAGCGGACTGGACACTGGTCCACAGTCAACCCAGCTGTTCATCCTACCAGAAGGTTCGGTCGATAGAATGGGTACCTGTCTTAGGCTAGGGTATAAATACATGTAGCGTTAATGAGATGGCCGGAATTATGGCAGTCAGTTGCCCGTGCCGTCTCAGCTAACACAAAGACAGTATTAGTGTCTCGTGATCTGAATTGCTAAAACAGATCAGACCTGAAGTCATTTCAAACCGCACCGTCAGCGTCAAAGAGCGAGGCCTTCCCGGTATGGTCGAGTTACGGGAGGAGGCCCCCCCAAAAAAAAAGACTCGTTTCCGGGCCGTGACCACACCTTTCCCTGGTCCCGGGCTCGACAATGGTTCAGGGATGTAGATGAGGCCATGCACCCTGCGGCACCGGCAACACTGTGCCTGCAGGAGTGACTGACTGCCAGATGAGGTCATCCGACACCAGTAATGATATCGGTGATTAAGTCGAAGTCTAGCGTAAACATGCAAGGCGGCGAGACGCTGGTGCCGCCAACAGGCCTGCAACAGACGAAAGTTAACACAGCGCTGTGCCTATACATCCAAAGACAGAGGTAGTAATCGACAAGACCAACCCGTACCAAAATCAGGAGACCCCGAAGAAGCAAAATGCCTTCGCCGGCAACACCTGAGCAAACGACTGATTTAGCCAGACTCTTGATCTAGCAACACTTGGGCCAGCAACACTCCTCAGCAATACCTGAGCCATAGACACCGACGCTTGGGCCATCACAACACACAATCGTCACTTTCCGAGCCAACAACGCCCGAGGCCTCAGCATCCCGCGCGTCACCCATAACCTGTGTCTGGCCTCCCGATAGAGATAGGGAGACGCAATATCCGTTCAGGACGCCGAAGTCCGTGACAAAGGCATCGAGTTAGGGCGCGGAGGATTGTGTTTATGTAAAGTTTGCCCCCGAGAGTTTCTCTGAATTTCTCTACTTGTGCCAGCCTAATGTTCTCCTGTGCTGTTTCAGGTTGTGGCCAGGGGGACCGCTCGTCCACTGTCGCAGCTGCTCGCAGTTGTTCAATGGAGGAACGTAGTGTCTTCAAGGGTTCAAGGTACAGAGTTACTTTTAACCAAGGCTGAAGCGAGGACGGTGGGTGATTGGTGAGTAGTGAGGATGGGTGAGGACCGTGGCTTACTGGTGAGTGTTGGGAACGTATCATCTATTCATATCAGCAAGTCGTATGGTGTGGCAGACCAAAAACGCCCAGAACCCTTACTGTACAGCGATTACGAGATATAACATTAATTATACATGGAAACTTGTTGAGGACATCTGGCGAGCGAACCACAGTCTGCCAGTATATGTTCGTACCCACCACTCTATAACGATCACATATGTGAGTCTCAGGGCAGGGCAACAGACGTCACGCGGCCAACCCAGCTGTTCTCACTTCTCTTTGGTTCTGGTAGACGGAAGGGTGTACCTGGCGTAAGCTGCGGTGTTTATGCATAAGGTTAAGACCTTGTATACATGCGAGTTTAAGAGACGGGACAACACGAGTGTAAAACTCGACGCCCTCGGTCGATAGAAATCACACTAGTACACCCTTGTGCGGCCGGCAGGAGAGTGGGTGTCTGTCATGCAGAGCAGAGCATATCGGTTCTCTTCACCCGTTGAAGTAGCGGTCTATGGTGAACCTCCACCCACTCCAGCAGGAAGACAGCGCCCCACGACCCTCTACAACGACGGCTCCACGTGGTTATTAGACGCTATGATGTTCCATATCGTCAAGAGTCAGATGGCGGCTGGTGGGAACAGGCAATCAGCCATTCATAAATGCGCCAGATTCCTCGCTTGGACGGAATTACGCTGAGGAACGGGAATGAAGGGGGGAGAGAGAGAGAGAGATAGAGAGGTCTGTATATCCCAGGCGATTAACATTAATGATGGAGTATTATTAATCATTATGCTGTATCTCCCGCGCGCGAGACCCCTCTCGTTTCGGGAGTGACTTACGGCCGTGTACCAGGTGAGGCCAAGGTCGCCGCCGGGATGGGTTAATGCATGTGTGGGTCCATAATGCCCAGTACGTGGTGGTGGCGGTGGTGGTCTGGCTCCGCGTGTTGTTATAGCATCACAGCGCCCCGACACGTGCCACAGGCTAACATAGCCATTCAGGCAATCTGGCCACCTCGGCCTCCCCACCAGCCTGCAGCGAAAGTCTTCGGCACTCTCCCCGCCACGCCCCACCTAGCCTCATCCGGCGCCAGGCGGCCCCCCTCCCTCACCGCCGCAAATCTCGTCACCCTCAAAAAAAAAAAAAAAAAAAAGAACGGTGTAGGCCTATGAACAGCCAGCCTCACACGGACCCCAGGCGGCGTCTAGCATCTAGCCTCCAGCAGCCAGTGATCCAGGAACGTGTAGTCCCCCCAACCCCCAATACGCTCAGACTTAGATCTGTACCATGATTCTTGACGCAACAGATTTACGCTTCAAGACCGAGGATCCGCTCGCCCTCAGAGGCGCCTCGCTGCGAAGAAGTGAAGAGGGCAAGGCAAGGCTTGGTGGCACCGCAGACGGTCTCTGCTTTTCGAAGTACCGAGGAACCTTGTTTCTTGCGACACTGGTAGAGGATGCCTCCTGCAACACTCCTACCGCAATTCTCCCCTCTCAAAAGCGGTCCCTCTTCGCGGCCCAGCATCTGGTAGTGTGAGGCTTCGAGGGTCGAGCGCAGCACCTGAAGGCGTTATACTAAGAGGGACACGACCCTTACAAAAGAAATTTGTGTATCTCAGGTAAGCATTAACTCTCACTATGTTATTTAAAGTTACGTTGAGAACCATAAAGGGTGCGTGTGTAAGAATGCTTTCATAGGAATTCGGTGATCGTTAGGCTTCCAGCTGAGGTGGTTACAGGAGACAAAAAAAGAGGCCTTAATTCTTGAACAGAGTATCCTATGTGGCCGCTGGATGTTCAGTTTCTCTTAGCTTTACACTAGGCTGGGAGGATTAACATTCTGGACACTGGCTCCCAACTCCTCACGGGCCTGCGTCGGTAGCACTTTGGTCATGGTCGTGGCATAGGTCGCTCAGTGTGTGTGTGTGTGTGTGGTAACAAGTCGCAGGCAGGAAATTACTTTGGTGACGTTGTTAACTGGTATTACCGCATCGTTGTGTGGAGCGTGGTGCCCTGGTGTGCTCGGTGCACGTGGCCACCACAGCGTGTGCTGGGTGTGGGCGGTGCACGTGGCCACCACAGCGTGTGCTGGTGTGGGCGGTGCACGTGGCCACCACAGCGTGTGCTGGTGTGGGCGGTGCACGTGGCCACCACTGCGTGTGCTGCTGTGGGCGATGCACGTGGCCACCACAGCGTATGCTGGGTGTGGGCGGTGCACGTGGCCACCATAGCGTGTGCTTGGTGTGCGCGGTGCACGTGGCTACCACAGCGTGCGCTGGGTGTGGGCGGTGCACGTGGCCACCACAGCGTGTGCTGGGTGTGGGCGGTGCACGTGGCCACCACAGCGTGTGCTGGGTGTGGGCGGTGCACGTGGCCACCATAGCGTGTGCTTGGTGTGCGCGGTGCACGTGGCCACCACAGCGTGCGCTGGGTGTGGGCGGTGCACGTGGCCCTTGGGAACAAGTGACCTTCTCTTCGGTCAACATCGCCTTCTCCTTGAGCTATTTTTGCCGATGCCGTCATTAGCGATGTTGCAAACGCTCATTCAGGAACAATAAATTCCATTGTTGCAAATCCCATTGCAGACTGAATACTGCATAGAATGTTTCCAATACAAGTCAACTGCAGCAAAAAAAGAAAAGTTCTTATGTTTATGTTTACGACAAGAAAGTCACAAACATGATTTTCAAGGCTTGGGAAAGGAATGTGCTTCGCTGTCGTCGTGTTCCCCAGCGGGTTCCTGGGTGAGGCTGGGAGTCCATAACGTCGTCTGTCGTATCTGGGAGGGTCAGGCTACCTGGAGAGGATCCAGGCCGTTCCATTACGGTCCTCCACTCCCTCACCTCTTTGTCATGCTTACTTTCAGCCACCCACGCCCTGACCTCAGTCTCGTAGGCACCTGCGCCCTCCCACGCCTCGGACAGCGCTCAAATCGAAGGCATGTTGGTTTAAAAAGTTTAGATTATGAGACACCGTCATAGAAAAACACGTTTATCTAAAGGGGATTGAGGTTGTAGACCCTGCTTTTGGGACAGTGAAGGTCAAAGGAAGAGAGATCAAGATGAGTGAGGGGGGAAAGAATTCCACAGCTTTCGCTGTACGGAGCGAGAAGGCATAATATAATGGCTAATCCTCGTGTGGCTGGTCTCAACACTGAAAATATTGGAACAAAAAAGCTCGCATTTGCTTGCCAAAGGTCCAGGTCTTAGGGATCGAGACACAGGCGGACCATTCACAAGAGCAGTGGCCAAAACTGATACTCGTAGAACCGAGAGAGAGAGAGAGAAGCAGCACATCAGTGGACAGAAAAGGGATGGTTGAGGAGACTTAATAGCAGGAGAGTTACTCGGGTACAAAGTTTTTCATTGCACTTCGGCCAGAGGAGAGAGAGAGAGCTGGAAGAAGAGCCATCCTAGCGGTGCGCCAAGACGCGCGCAAATCAAAGCCATCCGGAAGGGAAATAAATGTTAGCAACATCCCCAGCTTTTGGGAAGCGGGCTTTGCAATGCTATGCGGGTTTCCAGGGTAGGTAAAGGTGTGGTTATGCATGGCGTGTGTATGTTATTAAAACGTAATGCTCTGAAATTTGCCGGGGAAATCGAGTGAGATTTGGGGAAATTGAGTGAGATTTAGAGAGATGCGGGCGGAAACGCTATTTTTTTTTTCTTTTTCTACGTTGAATATAACAAGATTATGTTTTCCAACCCTGAGGTGCTGCCTAGGTCCGTATTAAGAGAATAAGTAGGTTCAGTGCGAGAGGGGAAGTCATCTGAATTGAGGGACTGAGAGTGAAGTTGCTGGCTTAAGAGTGAATACGTTTATAGCCTGAAGGAGGATTGTCTATGGACTGGACCTTCAGAGACAACGCTGTTGACAGGAGAAGAGGAAGAAGACATCCCCTCACCGACTACCGCAGTGGTGCGATTGGGAAAAGAGAAGCAGAAAATCCTAAAGAAGAGAAATTCAATCAACACCCGAGACACACCCTGTCGAGGTCTCCCACAAGAGATTCACCAAAATCCCGAAGAGAGTCGTCGCACACGGGAGGTCACCAGTACCTCTTGTAATTGTTAAAAAAAACGTACTGATGATCTGCAAGAATGGATTGGTCTTCTAAGTATTTAAGAGAATGAATTTCGAAGACTTTGGAGATACAAGCGAGAGCGACGGGACGTTAGTTCGAGGGGTTAGAGCCTTGCCTCTTGGGAATGGGCTGAACCACGACAGGTTCTGAGTTTTTTAAACGCAGGCTAAAAAGAAAAAAAAAAGAAAAGCGAGCGAGAACCTGAGCTCAGGGGCACTCTCCTTTAAGGTGCGAGGAGGTATGCCATCCGACCCATACGCCTTACCCACCTGTAGCTGGGCGAGGGCTCAAAGGGCGTTTGCTCAAGGGGAAACATAGCTGGCTAGGGAGGGGAAACGCGGGACGGAGTCATCCAAGGTAGAATTACAGCAGAATGTGTTACCAAAAATAATAGAAAAGAAAATGCCACTACATCAGCATGAGAGTTAATTGTACATTGATCGGGTCGGGAAAGAGGGAAAGGTTGAATTATACAATCTGTTCGAGACGCTTTTGGTTAAGGTGAGAGAAGGAATTATTAGTTGAAGGACGGGTCAAGTCAGCGCACTCTTGGACCTGCGAATGATAACTTTACGATGATTCTGAGCTGAAATGGACGAGGAGTAAGAGTCACTTATCACGTCATGGTCCGACGTGTGTTGTCCCTTAACGCGACCACCATCAGAAGAAGAGCATTCAAACCACGCCATGCTCCACATGCCCCGTGCCATGCTCCACGTGTCCCACGCCATGCTCCACATGCCCCGTGCCACGCTCCACCTGCCCCACGCCTTGCTCCGCTGCTCCACGCCACGCTTCACCTAGCCCACGCCCCAGTCCACTTGCCCTGCACCTCGCTCCACATGTCCAACGCCAGCCATGCTCCACCTGCCCCTCGCCAGTCACTTTCCACCTGCCGTTGCGCCCCACTCCGCCTGTCCCACTGTAAGATCCTTCATGTCAACGATGGCACGGCAGCATAAACTGTGACATAATTATTGCTCTATCCTGGTTTTAAAGTCGGTGTGTCATTTGCGTAGATACCGTCCACTCCTCTGTCTCTGTGCCTCTCTCACCAGCTCCCAGCTCTCGGTGACAGCGAAGACGGTTAATTTTACGGGCTTACGAGAGTCCAGTGAATATATCAGTGCCAGGAACAATGCCGAAAGAGGTGATAGTGACTAACAGTGCTAACCTCAAGAAATGACAGAGGAGTGGCAGTGAATACGATAACAATGCAGATGAGGAAGTTGACAGTGGCGGAGAGCGACGGGTAAAACCCACAGTTGAGGAAGTAGTGACAGGCTCCTACAGAGCCAGTTGAAGCTTTTTTAAGTGATATTGCTGGAGCATGAGGGTGCGAGCCGTGCAGGGCAGAGTGGCAGTCACAACACGTAATGCAGAGTGGTGCCAGGGGAGGTGACACGCACGCCACGCTGCTGGCCTGGTGTAAACAATGGAGATGGTGACTGGCACCCACACACCGACCCTCCCTCCCTGCCTCCCTCTCTGCCTCCCTCATGTATTGATCTGTGGTGCCGCCGCCAGCACCCCCCCCTCCCCCTCCTCCACCTCCTACCTCGCCTCACGACCTCCCTTCCAACCCCCTACTATTTTCTGTTTCGTCTCATGACCTCCCTCCCTCACTACCTCCCTACCTCATCACCTTCTTGCCTCATAAGCCTTCCCTCATTAACTCTCTGCCTCACCATTTCTTCCCTCGCTACCTTCCTGCCTCAACACCTCCCACCCTCATCGCCTCCCTTTTCCCCTCACTGCCTTCCTTTACCTCACTACCAATTGCTTCACCTCACTATCTCCTTCGTCCTCATTCCCCTGTACCCAGCCACGTTCCCTTTCCGCCCTCACTGTCGCTCTCATTTTTCTTCCCCTTTCCTCCATCTTTCTTCCTTCTGCCTTTCTCCTGCACCCTCGTTAGTGCCCCTTCTCTCCTTCCCACACCGTCTCCCACAGACCCCCCTCCCGTATTTCCATCATTTCCTGCTACCAATGCCACCCTCACCTCTCTCCCTGCCACATGATGGCAGCGTGCGCCTCGTCGCTGCTGCCTGCAGGACCCTGTTAAGACCTGGGGCTCTCTGCTCATCAGCCATCACACGGTACTCTGCTATTCTGAGCATTTTCACCTCTCCTCTACTCGAGTGATCGACCCTCCTGTTGCGGGAGGCAAGGGCTTGGGTTCGTGGTCTCGTTGGCCTTGTCCAGTCGAGCGGTATCACCTTCCAGGAATCAGGTGAGACGATCATGACACTCTGCAGTGCAGCTCTGGCAACAGGCTGGTTGCAAGATTCATATCAGCCGTACTCCAGCGGAATAGCTGCTGGCGATAGTGGTGGCGAAGGATTTGACTCGGTGCTTGAGACTAGCTTGTTGGGTCTCAGGACGCGAAGTGATGTGGTAAGAGCGTCTTCAAGAACGGAAATTTCTTCTCGGACGGAGACAGGGCCAAATGCTCGACTTCAAGGAGTCCAAGGCTTTATTAACCAGAGACTGGGTTATTATTTGTTTATTTATTTTTGTGCACGGGATTTTTCTCTCCTATGAAACGTAGTATCAAGGTACCCCGAGGGGAGGATGAAGAGCTGGGATGACTGCGGACCAACTTTCACGCCCAGGGATCGAACGCGGGCGGGTCCAAGCGTGACAGTCGTCACCTACTGTGGAGGGTCCTCAGACAAGACTGTAGATACTTGCTGGTTGGTGCTGTCCTAAGATATGTGTCGTTCCAGTGGCTCCACCTCACAAGAGCCAGTATCATGTTGATTGGTTGGTTGGTTGTCTGGGCTCTCAGCCCATCCAGCTGCCAGGGTCATGAAGGCCCTCATCGTTTAGACGTGACCACCACCCGAAGAGTCTAGAACACCTTCTTCAGGTGTCGTAGGTAACCGTGAGACCACATATACACTCTCGCGTTGTTTGTGGCCCATCCAGCACTATGGCGTTTCCAAACTTCCTAAGATCAAAGTATGTCAGTGGCCATGTGGTTGCTGAGAGAGGCTCCACGCCTACTGTGGTCCGCCTCCCGATTCAATTCACAGTCCACTCAGGAATTGGAAGGCGCTGGGGCAAGGGCAGCCGTGCTGCAACCTACTGTAATTAAAGGTTAAAGATATAACCAGCAATAGACCAAAGTTTCCGTTTACTTAAAACATCAGGTCACTGATCTTCCTAGAACTTCTTAATGTCATGGACTCCCCTCGCGTGCGATGTGACAAATAATTCATAAAATGACAAGAGTATATACAACACGGGTCCGATTCGAACCTGAGGAGGGGTTTCCAGCCAACCTAGCAACGCAGATGTCCATAGTAAAGGCTGGGATACCTCTGCCATCGTGGTATATCAGTTGCGAACCTGCTGATCGTGCCAGGTCTAGAGGAAGGGTTATTATTAGCTTTCCTGGTACCACATGCCTCGAGGAACGAAGACGCTCGTCAGAGCCATACCCCAGTGTTAATGGCAGCACTGATGGTGCACAGAAGAAGGCCTTGGTAAGAGCAGCGCTGGTTTAGTAGGGAGACAGTATTAGCGCCAGACTCACTCCACTGTTTCATCACGTTAGCGGGATCACTCACAGTACCAGCAGAGGTGGGGGGGGGGGCAGACACTGCTGCAGCCCTGCCAGCATCTTACAAGGCAATACTATCGACAGCTGAGACCCAGGTGGCAAGACCAAGAACCATGAAGGCATCGCCATTGTATCCAGGCCAGTGGTGGATTTCCCCCCTCTCTCGACGAACCGTGTGTCGGAGCAGACGTATCGGAGGCTTGTGTTACACTTCTGCAAGTACCCCAGCGTTCTCGATATCAGAGTCAGTCTGTTATTATACGGGAAAGACTTAGTACGCGTATCTCGGGTACAGCAGGCCTTCGAGTGGGTGAGTCGTGAGCTCGGGTGACGCAGCTTATCACTTGCATCATAGACTCGCTCCCTCACAAGCCTCATCGCCTCTGACCCACACTCTGTTGAACAATTATTTGCATCCGATGCCAGTAGGAGGATGCCAAGGAGGAACCCTCCTGTGAGCCCACAACGAAGCCAACGGCAAACGTCCGAAGCAACCATGCAAAGGAGTCGCTAGGGAGGTGTTGAGGACAGCATCAAGGACGTAACTACCTGAGGAGTCGCTAGGCATTAACCCAAAGAAGTCTCTGAGGACCCACTCAGGGGACGACCACGAACTTCACTTGGCCACCAAGACCGGCGGGAGGAATCCGACGGTGGGATGAGGAACACTGCTCATGCGCAGGAGTATGAAGTCCTCCACACACACACACACACACACACCAGCGGGGGATACCTGACACCCACCGTAGTGGTATCCGAGAGAGTAAGAAAAAAATTTCCCATCCCAGATCTTAGCCACTGGTAGCGAGCGACTGCGGGGAACGTTCCATTGGCCCGACCCCGGCCGCTGTCACGTACACAGATTCTTTATGGGTATTCTTTCTTGTCAACAACACTGACTGTTTTCCCCCCCCCTCTCCTCCACCCCTGCTCTCTCTCTCTCTCTCTCTCTCTTTCATTCAGGGCCGAATTTAGCCCTGTGGAAGCCCTGAAGCAACTGAGCCTATGGGTGCCCCCTATGCAGTATGCAGAGTGAGGGGGCCGGGCCTTTATGCAGTAAGCCTAATTTTTTTCCTGCAGAAGGCTGAGGGCCACAGAAAACTGGTCTGGGAACCCCATACAGCCCGTGGGATGAGAACCCCCTGTGAACCACACAATTCACTCACTTGTTCCTCGGAACAAAGGAGTTAAGAAATAAGAGCGGGACTGACTGTCAGGATGGTGTTTGCCAACACCGTGTATGTACTGTTGGAAATCTGGTGGAAGAGTCACTACAAGCCCTGGAAAGTGATGTGTTGTGGAGTGTCCTCTGACTACCTGCAACCAAAGAAAATTTGCAGGTGACCAGGGAAACTGAGTGCAATATAGTCTATAGAATTATAGACAAAAAAGAACATTACATTGAAGAGTTGTTCGTCCTTAAGATTTATGATAGAACAGTTGATCTATTATGGTTTGGAATGTAATGGAGAAATGTAATGGGGGCTAAGTGACCCCTGTTACTGACCCCTCTCTTGAGAGATAACTTACACGGTGAAAATCAAGTAGATATCTGGGTTTACGTAACGATGTTACGAAATGTATTGGAAAATCTACCCGCCGCCGAGTGAACTGTTGCTCAAAGTGTAGTACACTTAGAGCAGTACTGTACACTAGGTGTGTATTGTGTAATGTGGCAGGAGAACCACACCTCTAGGAGGGGTCTGGCTCAAGCCATATGTACACACTATGGCCATACAGTTGTACTAGGTCTCGAAAGAAGAAGCCGGATGAAGAGGGTTGTCATGGTGTCATACTGGACGGAGGAAAAGAAAATCAGAAAAGAACTAATGGCTGAATCCCCCTGGGACTATAAGGATAGGAAAATGATTGGTAGTCATAGAGAAAACAGGATCAGAAACTACATGCCAGTGGAAGAAGACATCAAACGAGGAATCAAATCATAGATTATGAAAAGTGACATCAGGCGGAAGAGGAGAATAGGGAACAGAAATATCATCAAAGGACTTGATCAAATAATCAGATCAGTTTGAAAGGATTTGAGTAGGAATGTAACCAGAGAAGAGGAGGCGCATTGAGTGAACTGTATCGGAGGAAAAGGTCAGGATGGTCTTCTCTGGATGTCCTTGGGAGAGATCAACAAAAGATGCTCGTAACAGCAGAGATGAAAGACCGTTGAAAGCGGGGGAGCCATTGGAATGAGCAAATTTTGGCTTGATGAGCAGACACGGAGGATATTTGTCGATACAAAGGAAACAAGACTTGGAGACATTGAAGCAAAGGTACTTGGGATACAAAGAGAGTAATATTTACTGTTCTTAGAGACAAATCAATGATAAAAAAACAGGCTTTGTTACATGGGAGGGATGGAATGCCGAGTATTGAGGACCAGTGCGTGTTAGGGAGTACGAAGGTTTTGATGAAATTATAGACTTGGAGATAGAGGTTAACGAATCATCAGGGCAGAACTTAGATGTCAAGTTGCGTCAAAGCTGAAAACAGTAGTGAGGCAGGAGGGAGTTAGACGCTAAAGTTGTTAATGATATTGGGACTGGCATAAGATTATATTCCAACCAATCTGATGACGTCAGTAGAAGTCAGTTCTTCGACAGATGGCAAGATCGAACCAGCAGAAGCCATGATTCGAAACTGGGCAAGAAACTTTGCGGAAAAGATGTACATAAGTGTTCATAGTATCAGAGTATTGGACGAATTTGATAAACTGGTGAAAGTAAGAACACTGACAACATTTAAAAGTTGAAAAAAAAGTTATATGACAGTAGAAAAAGTTCAAGAGATGGAGACCCACAAGTGTAGAACGCCCTCTTTGTACTGTATGAATAAGTAACTAAACACACACACACACACACACACACACACACACACACACACAGGTAGTAGGTAGCAGGCAGCCACCGACCAGGGAGGTACAATCGCCTGGCTATCGGAAGGGTTAGTGAGCCAGCAGTATAGTGGCTCTCATGTTCCCCTCACGAACCCAGGTTGCAGTCTTTCTCTTTTTTTTTCCCTTTCTGCCTCACATACGTGGGTTGATGGCATGCAGGCCACAGACGCACGCCCTCTCCAACTTACACACAACACTTGTACTTCGTTACTACACATTCCCCTGCGGTGAGTGCTACGCGCAGGCCCTGTGTAATGACAGGCGCAGGTAAAGAAACATGAAGGAATGGGGGGGTCTACGATTGCATAATTTTCCGCCATACTGTACAAACGAGTAATTACAGACTCCAACTTTATTTTCTTTTCGAAAGATAAAATGAAATGTATCTCTTGAAATAGCGACAGTTTATTCATATTTCTATCAATAGAAAATCGAGTAAGTTGTGAGAGCGGAACTGAGAAGTTCCCCCAGGATGGAAAAGAAAGAGTCATCATCCCTTGCTGATGGACCGAGTTGAACTGAAGATGGTGAACTCCCGTGTGAACAACTTCAGTCAAGTTACGTTTGCCTTCCCTCAACTTTTTGTGAGTAGACAGTCAGGCAGTCTTGATGAAGAACTTTGGTCCTGTTCATTGCCAAACTTGACATCAAGTCAACTTTGGAATCTGAATGTTACTGCAGTGCTTCGTATTGTTTCTAATTGTTGTATGTGTGATTGCTCTTTCGAGGTACTGTCCTCTTTGAGTCCATGTTTGTCGAAGTTTCAGTTCGTTAAAGGCTGCGTTTGTGTTAGGCTGCGTTTGTGTTAAGCACGTTTATGTTAGTCCTGGTTTTACGTTAGGCTACGTTTCTGTTTAGAGCTGGTTTGCGTCTTCGTGTGTGTGTGTGTTACTCCTGGTTTATAATAGGCTACATTTATGTGAGTCCTGGTTTGTTTCAGTCCCTTTTTGAGTTCGTCTTGCTTTTTTGTAGGTCAAGTTTTAGTCAGTCACCGCTCAAACTCTTTTTAATCATTGGTTGTTTTACTCAATTTGTGTCATTCATTTCATATGAATCACCTGTTTGTCTTAGGCCATCGTTTGTGCTAATATTTGTTTGTGTTAGCCATCGCTACTGTCACTTACTGTTTGTGTTAATCATCATTTGTGACTTATTGTTTGCTCCAGTCATCGCTTGTGCTTCTAAATGTTATTGCATGATTCTTCGTTTTTGTGACAGTGTTTTGTCTTTAGTAACCACAATCGTCAAACAGCCTTAGCGTTACTGGATTTCGTGATTACTGACTGGAGCTACGCGATAAGTTACCTGGGGGTTACACGTACCCTTCCCGTCAGGAGGTACACGTAGCCTAGTCGTTAGAAATATGATAAACGTATCCATGTTTGTTTACCGCCCTTGCACAAAGGCAGACAGACAGTGTCAATAAATGAATTGCGTTGATTCTATATACAAAATATATTTCATTTTATTGCACAGATTTACACTTGATTGTTTCCCATTTATTTCAGTATTTCGATGAAAACAGATAATGCGACAGAATAACAGGGAAAAAGTTGCAACGTATATCGTCATACACGGGACTGTTGTGACGGAGGACAGGACAGTCTGTCCTGTCTCGTCCAGCCTTGGCCGACTGGGAGGGGCTCTCAGGCGCTGCTGGGCTGTGGTTTGTCTCGTACTTGGTAACGGTGTCACGTGACGTCTCTCTCTCTCTCTCTCTCTTTCTATATTTTTTATGTTGAAGGCTCCAGTCACGGAGAGAGAGAGAGAGAGAGAGAGAGAGAGAGAGACGGACAGAATCCTGAAACTTTATATTTGCAAAATTGCAATGTATTATATTACACCGGTTATATCAATAGATCATGTGTGTGTGTGTGTATGTGTCATAGCCCTCCTGCCTGACAGTCATGGCGAGGTGTTCGATCCCCGTGCTAGCTGTGGTGACAGGGTGGGCGGTGCCGTGTCCTCCTCCCCGCCACCACAGAGTGATACATTCACCCCAACCAACACCTCCGCCCGCTCCCTCCCTTACAAACCTGCTGGACTCAGACCGCCATGCGCGCCCGTAGCGCCGAGGAGATGGTGCAAGATATGTTTGCCTCACAGGTGGACAATATACGAGTCACTTAAAGGATACGTTTATCAGAGGGAGCAAGGGATGAGGGAAGACCGAGAAGAAGATGAAAGGATGGAGTGAAAGAGGGTTCTATTTGTCGGGGGCCTGAATATTCAGGGAGGTGAGAGGCGTGCATGGGATAGAGAAAATTGGAACGTTGTGGTATATGGGAGGCGACGTACTATCGGTAGGCTGAACCAAGGTATGTGAAATGGTTTGAGGAAACTACGGAAAGGTCTGTGGGGCTTGGTTGAAATGAAATGGAGATGAGTAAAATATTTAATATCGGTAACCTTTCACTTCCGAGAAAAGGCAAAAATGGTTGCTATATATTTGTCACCGGTATTATGCGAGGTATGTGAAGAGATATCTTTGTGTCAAGGTCTTATAAATGGTAGTTGGACTATGGCCACGGAATGGACAAAATTAACTTTGACCCAATTCCATAGAGAATAGCCAAAAAAAAATAGTCGAAACGCTTTTGTGTGAGATTTCATGAACGCTGAAATGTGACCCAGTGTCTGTCAAAGAGAAAACAATAGTGCGTTAATTCAATGAACTTTGACCCATTTTACATCAATAGGAATAACACTGATCATAAATTCATACTGTGATTTGAATGAGGCTTATAGAAAAGTATCTGCATTTCGTCTCAGTTGTTTGAAACTAAGGAACAGGTGCCCATAATATTCGTGTTTTTTGGATGTTTGACCTTTAACTTAATAAGATGCTTCACGAGTCCTACAAATGTATGTGAAAAATGGGTATGGGCGCATTGATCGCACTTGCACGCTAATCAAGTTTCAAGAAAAGATGACGGAACATCGCAAACTGTTTTTGTTTGCTAGGAAGGAGATGGACAAAGGAGAAACGGGAAATGCTATTTATCTTCTGCCACTGGAAGAGAGTGCGATAAAGAGATCTGCACTAAGATAACGTGACTGGAAAACACGGCGAGTGTGGGTATGAGGCGGACTGCACCCCGGCGACGGGTCCCGGAGGCTGCTGACGCCTTTATAAATTGGGGTCCCGTAGTTGCTCGAATCAGGAGTGGAGACTATGGACTCGGCGATGCAGCGGATATAGCGTTGCTGGCCGTGACGCATTCGCGGGAAGACCGGGTTCGAGCCCGCGTAGCCGCGGCAGTCGGTCCGCAGTCAACCCAGCTGTTCATCCTCCCCCCAAGAATCTGGTCGATATATATTGGATGCCTGGCTTAGGCTCGGGTATATACGTATATGGGGAAACAAGTGGTGCGCCATAGTAGTGACTGTGGGATTTGATGAGCCACACAGGTCTCTATGCAACACTATAGCCACCTTGGTACTTAGCACATCGCTTCGTCTGTGCCACTCTGTCCTTGGCTGTGCTGACGGGCCGTTGACACCGTAGGGTCCTCTCACGGCGATGTTTTCTGTCGCACCAACAAAGCGCCAGGGTCTGACAGTCACACCAGCCCGGCTCCTCCTCCGTAATGATGTAGACATCTTTATGCAATATCGCTATTGTTAGCGGACACATATCTCAGTGTAGCCAACGTCATTATGCAGTATCGCTATTGTTAGCGGACACATATCTCAGTGTAGCCAACGTCAGTATGCAGTATCGCTATTGTTAGCGGACACATATCTAACAGTAGACGAGCGTCGTTAGGAACGCCCGGGTCAAGTGCTCAGCCAAGAGAAGTAAACACGTCCGTCAGGGACCCTGAAACAACTGGGAGTTCCAGACTTGTGAATTATTCCAACGGATAGCAGACAGCGCGAGGCAGGTGCTGCTGAGAGTGGCTCCCACGCTCAACTGACCTATATCATGAGACCTGCTGAATCTATTGCTCCGGTCGGCCTGGCCTGAAGGGTATTACTCCGCCAGGGGTTTGCGAAACGAGGAAAGTGGTATTGATTGGGTAGGACAGTGGTTGCCACCCTTCTGAGTGGCTTGCCACTAAAGTCTTCCTTCTCACAATCTGTACCGCCGTACGAGTACACTGTGGAAACCTGTGTTTAACATCGTAATATAATTCTAACTTGAGTAACTTAACGTTTATGTAAATCATATGTGTAAAATCAATTATAATCTCGGTTTTTCTTATGACTGAAACTTGTGAGAAAAACACCTCGTAACATAGAGACGGTTGACGTGTACCACACGGTACGCGTGCCACTGCTTGGGTACCGCTAGACCACCAGACATGGGGGGGGACGCACCTTTGTGATCGTATGGTCGAAGATAAACACAATCTCTCGGGATTTTCATCCGTGCGTGTTTTCCTCTTCATACCTCGGGATTGTTTACGTCGTTGTCACATATCTGGTCTAGCATTTGATCTCAACGTTCGGTCGCCTCACGCAAAGGGGCTTCACCTCGTACCCAAGTTACGAACGTTTAGAACGATCAGGAACGACTCTAGCAATCCATACCAGTAGCCATTATCACCATCAGTTTGGGGAGTTTCCTAAGGTTTCTTCGGCTTTGTTCCCGACGCACAGACTGTGCCCGGTTACGGTTTTCTGGTTCCTCCCCCTTCTGCTGCTGCTGCGATGCCTCAGCCCGGGGAGAGGGGCGGGCCCCCCTGCACCAGCTCTGCAGCTTCAGTGACCTCTGCACAGCTGGATGCTCCATTAATTAAAGGAACGAGCCGTTTTGTCCGCGTCTCAATGACATCCGGCGCACGCGCCACTAGCCATCCGTTCGGGAGTTCACGGGACCTCGGCGTGCGCGTCGCGTCGCTCCTTGTAAAGAATGGACGTCATCGTACGTCCACAAGATCAGAGTCTTTCTTTGGCCTAAGCTCTAGAGCCAATCGTGTGTCAGTGAGTGGGGGTCTCGAACCGGTGTCCCCGTGAATTTCAAAGGGAGTAGAGTCTATGTATACGAACAGGCCAGTAACAAACAAACGGAATGTGTGACGTTAGGTGCAGGTGCTCTTGCTGTAATATAGTCGTATGCTGTGTGTTTCATAGGGCGACCAACCTGTGTCGGATGGTCGTTTTTAACCAATTCAGTTCGACGGGACGACCCTTAAACACGAACGACGATACGACCCTTGAACGACGATACGACCCTTGGGTATATTACGCCATGATCATCAACAATCAAGCCGAAGATCAACGCCCTAGAATTATGCAGTCTTGCTCAAGGGGTTAAGAAAGTATCGAGTGCCGTCCGAGTTAACGCTCTCCACGACCCAGACAACGGGAGGTGAACCGGTGAGTGTCTTGGGTTTGTGGGGCAGCGTTTCTGAATCGAACTTTACACCCGACACTTGTCACCTGGTAGGGTGTATGCGGCGTGGTCGATACACCTGGTCTTGTTGCTTTCGTGAGACCAGCACGGAGCTGCTGCCTGGAAGAATTACTTCATTGACGAATCTTTACCATCTAGTGTAACTGTGTTCGTGAGAGTATGAATCATCACGCATTCTGACTGATACATTCGCTGATTCATTCGAGCAACGCTCCGCTGGAGTATGATTAAGGAGTCTGTCATGGAACGGTGCCAGTCGTCTTTCGCTGCATGGCAACAAGACCCGCCCAAGATGACGCATGAAACCTCAATTGGTTGTTAGTTGCGCAATCGGCAGCTACACTGTCTCCGTCGCCTCCGGAACCACTAGTCGATTGGTCGGAGTTCTCTTGCTGCAGGTCAGTTGCTGACGGACGTGAGTTATCGCATGCAAACGTCATGATTTTCACTTTAATTCGGGAATATCATCATAACACGGATCTTCAGTAACACGCGGCTAAGTCGAACGTTTGGCAAAAGTTTATACGAAGGTTGAGGTCGTTAACATCCGTCACGAGTCGTCAGTTGAGAAGACCAGGTCATACGACAAACGTTACATGATGGCTCAAGTAGACTTGCAATCCTCTATAAACTGGAGAGTGATGGATTTCTTTTATTACCAAGGGTGGAAAAATGAAATAGAAAAATGTATTTTGAATATAACTGTTGATATAACATCAGTGATATTCATATCCGTAAGGTCAGGGGTCAGTAACCGATATATATATATACCCACGACTTGCATCAGAACACTCTGTTCATAATGGAAATAATAATAACAAGAACAACAATGAAATTCCGGTGTGATGATGACGTTTCGAGCCGATAATAAACACCGTTTTCTCTCATTCATCCTGACTTTCCCTCAGCTGGGGCTTGGGTTGCACTGCTGGTACCTCCCCTAGGCTGCCATGGCCTCAGGCGATGAGTGACAGTTGAGGGGCTGCCATAATTGGACGAGAAGCGGATAATCGGAGGTTCCGTAGTTGCCCTACGTGGGAGGGCCCGGTCATCATGAGAGAGCGGGTCGCCCGCCAGGCGCTGCCCCTCATACCTGACACGTCAGTACTGCTCCTCGTCAACACCTCTCGACCTCCCTCACAGCGCTGGACCTCCTCCGTACATTTCCGTGGGTCATCCTGTGGCTGTGAGCCCAGCCTCCCCCCCCCACCCACAGAAGGTGCTGTGGAGCAAAGCTTCGCTTCCACCGCCTCTAGTTCCCGGCGTACGCCGTGGCCCCTGGCACACGCCACCTCGTAGAGCGGGAAGCAATAAGCGTAATCTCGACGATCTCTCTGGCTGTGTAAGTACTCAAGATAATCTCATTTGGGTTAATTACAAGATAAGTATCTGCAGAGAGACAGCAGTGAGCCTCTTCCGGGGCCACTGCTCCCTCTACTGTGGAATGATATATATATATATATATATATATATTTTTTTTTTTTTTTTCTTCTTCATACACATTCACCATTTCCCGATTTAGCGAGGTAGCGTTTAGAGCAGAGGACTGAGCCTTAGAGGGAAAATCCTCACTTGGCCCCCTTCTCTGTTCCTTCTTTTGGAAAAGTGAAAACAGGAGGGGAGGATTTCCAGCCCCCCCCCCCCGCTCCCTCCCCTTTTAGTCGCTTTTTACGACACGCAGGGAATACGTAGGAAGTATTCTTTATCCCTTATCCCCTGGGGTATACATATACATTGGAAAAAAAATCACGAATGAGCTCGTGATTTAGTAAATTCCTTTTGATCCACGGGGAAATGAAACACGATAAGCTCCCAAGTGCACTTTCGTGTAATGATCACATCATCAGGATAGATACAAGAGAGAGAAATATAACAGTCAGTTGGTATACAGGACGTAGCTAGGACACCATTTTGGTAAACAATGACTACCTGGATGGAGGTTGGGTGCGTTCAAGTCTGACAACAAGCGTATCATAAAATTTATTATGTGGACAAAAAAGAGAACTGCTTACAAATATTATCTACAATAAAGCTATCCAATTTGTATAGACCTTCGCTAATAATAATGTTACCATTCTTTGTTTACTAAATAATAGAACATATTTAATATGTGGACAAAAAGAGAACTGTTTATAAATTGTATGTACACTAAAGCTATTCAATAAGTATAGACCTTCACTAATATTAATGTTACAATTCTTTGTTTTAAATAATAGAAGATACCTACTATGTGGACAAAAAAGAGAACTGCTTACAAATTTTATCTGCAATAAAGCTATCTAGTTTGTATAGACCTTCACTAACATTAACGTTACAATTCTTTGTGCATTTAGTGTTAGAAGATTTAATGATATTTCTCGTGATAAAGGGAGTTAATAACTGAGATAGTATTATTCCAATGAATACCACGATCATAATCTTTAACATGATTAACATGTCCTGTTCTTATAGTATATTTACGTTGTTCAAGTTCAGCAGAAAGATCCTTACCAGTTTGCCCAACATAAAACAAATCACAGTTTTCACATGGTACTTTGTAAACACATCCTGCAGAACTTTCAGGTAAATTCCTGATTAAGATATTTTTTATAGTCTTGTTGTTGATGAAGGCAACATTCACATTAAAGGATTTAAGCAACATGGGAAGCAATGTAAAATTATTCCTAAAGGGGAAAACTAGGAGGTTCTTTGGTGTCAAGGGGAGGTTTGGAATCAACTCTATAAAATGATTTCTTTGCCAACGAAAGATCTAGGATACTTTAGAATTGGAACCAATAGAATATATCTTTTTAAACTCATCATCAATGAACTCTGGACTGCATATACGTAATGCTCTAAGGAACATGTACTGGAATGATGAGGATTTAACTGTCATGTGAAGCCGAGTAATAATGGATATATGAGCATACATTATTAGGTTTTTTGTATATGCTAAACTTAAACACGTTACCATCCCTATGGATCACGCAATCTGAAAATGGTAACATACCAATATTTTCAGTTTCTACAGTTAAGTTGGTGGAAGGTACTAAATTGTTAAGTAAAATGAGGAATGTTTGTAAATTTTCATTTGTTAGCCAATCACAAAGAACATCTTCTACATACCTAAACCAAATTGCATTAGAGGGCAAGATATCCTTTAGAAACTTAGTTTCAAAATATTCCATGTAAAGATTACTCAGTACTGGTAAAAGAGAGTTACCCATTGCCATGCCAAATTTCTGAACATAATATTCTCCATGAAAGTGAAATACACAGTCTTTTATACAC
Organism: Panulirus argus; assembly: GCA_038088735.1. Lineage (NCBI taxonomy): Eukaryota > Metazoa > Arthropoda > Malacostraca > Decapoda > Palinuridae > Panulirus > Panulirus argus. The sequence goes on along the minus strand of JAYMFT010006004.1, from coordinate 4,310 downwards.
AATCTTATCAATTCAATAAGAACAGATTTTGAAACAGGTAAATAAGTTTTGTCCAGAGCATCAGCTAATTATTCTAAGAGGTCATCAACTGGAACTTTTGTGAATAGGGATGAAACATCAAAACTAACCAGTTTGAAATCAAAATCAGCAGTGACATCATTAAGTTTGTTTACTAGATCTACTTTATTCATGATAATAGAATTTGATGTCTTACCCACTAATGGGCTTAGCAAAAAAACTAACCACTTTGACAGTTTATTTGTGATGAAGCCCACTGAACTCACTATGGGTCTTGCTGGAAAATTTGGCTTATGTGTTCTGGTAAGTCCATACATATATGGCAATGAAGGGGACAGAGACGAAAAACTTTTGATAAGAGAATCAATACTTTTCAATATCCTCTTAAGTTCTTTATTAAAACGGGAATTAACTGCTACTAGGGGATTTTTACTGAATTTAGTATATGTTGTATCCTCACTTAACAGATCACTCATTTTGGATAGATAATTACTTTTGTTTATAATTTGCATATTATTAAAGCAGATAAGGCTAATATAGTTGTTATTATGAACAAAAGTAATTATCTATCCAAAATGAATGATCTATTAAGTGAGGATACAACATACACTAAATTCAGTAAAAATCCCCTAGTAACAGTTAATTCCCATTTTAATAAAGAACTTAAGAGGTTATTGAAGGGTATTAATTCTCTTATCAAAAGTTTTTCGTCTCTGTCCCCTTCATTGCCATATATGTATGGACTTACCAGAACACATAAACCAAATTTTCCAGCAAGACCCATAGTGAGTTCAGTGAGCTTCATCACATATAAACTGTCAAAGTGGTTAGTTTCTTTGCTAAGCCCATTAGTGGGTAAGACATCAAATTCTATTATCATGAATAAAGTAGATTTAGTAAACAAACTTAATGATATCAATGCTGATTTTGATTTCAAACCGGTTAGTTTTGATGTTTCATCTCTTTTCACAAAAGTTCCAGTTGATGACCTCTTAGAATATTTAGCTGATGCTCTGGACAACACTCATTTACGTGTTTGAAAGTCTGTTTTTACTGAATTGATGAAATTGTGTATAAAAGACGGTGTATTTCAATTTAATGAAGAAAAATATGCTCAAAAATTTGGCATGGCAGTGGGTAACCCTCTTTCACCAGTATTGTGTTATCTTTACATGGAATTTTTTGAAACTAAGTCTCTAAATGATATCTTACCCTCTAATATAATTTGCCTTAGGTATGTATATGATGTTCTTTGTGTTTGGCCAACAAATGAAAATTTACAAACATTCCTCTTTTTACTCATCAATTTAGTACCTTCCATCAACTTTACTGTAGAAATTGAAAATACTGTTATGCTACCATTTTTAGATTGCATGATCCATAGGGATGAAAACATGTTTAAGTTTAGCATATACAGAAAACCTATTAATGTATGCTCATATATCCATTATTACTCAGCTCAATATGACAAGGTATATTATCATCATTCCAGTCCATTTCCTTAGAACATTAAGTAAATGCAGTCCAAACTTTATTACTGATGAGTTTAGAATGATATATTCGATTGGATCCAGTTTAAAGTACCATAGATCTTTCTGTTTTTTGTTGAAGGCTCCAGTCACGGACAAAAGTCCACATCAAGGCCGGGCCCTGATTGAAATATAGAGAGAATTGAAAATGGAAAAAAAAAAAAAGACAAGGGAAAGTATTTACTAATTTTTGAGAAAGTGAAAAACCTGTCTCTTGAAATGAGCCAGGTCATAGTTACTGGGAAACACATGAGAAGGTAGAGAGTTCCAAAGTTTCGACGTGTAGGTAAAGAAACAGTTATGAAAACGGCATACCCTTGAGTTGCCGATCGCCACACAACAATCATGCGACGCAGCAGCTTGCGGAGTATTCCGTGTTCTAACCAGTGGTGGGGGCATACAAGCAGCCAGCTCCCGGGAGCAAAAGCCAAAGTAATACCCATAGAAAAGGGAAAGTGAACCAACATTGCGGTGTAGGGCAAAGAGGTCAAGTTTGGAAGCTAGCCTGGGACAGTTTATGAGTCGGATCGCTTTTGACTCAACTCTGTCAAGTAAGGAAACAGAGCTAGAACCACCCTAAATGTATGAGCAGTACTCCATACAAGGACGAATCAATCCCTTGTATAAACGGAGCAACTGTTAAGAGAAAAAGTTACATCTAAACAAGACACCCAATTTCTTAGAGGCAGCCTTAGCTATTCCCAAAATGTGGGGTTTCCAAGAAAGATCGGATGCTACAGTAATACCAAGTATGTTCATTGAGTCAAGAGGCGGAATTACAGAACGATCAAAGGAGAAACGAGAGTTGTGAGGAGTTTTCGATAGAGAGATGGGTAGAGAATGGGTCTTGGAGGCATTAAACTTAACTAGATTTTGTGTACCCCACTGAGTTATCCTGTCCAAGTCTGAGTTTATAGAGGAAGCTGGGTTAAGATGAGATGCATATCGAGTGAGAGAAGAGGGAGCAGAATTGAAGGATGTGGATGAATGCAGTGTTGAGTCGTCAACGTATGACTTGAAAAAAGGAGAAAAAGCGTAGGAGACAGGATAGAAGCTTGAGGGACACTGCTGCTAATGGAGGAAAGGGGAGAGGCTGATCCATCAACAACCACAGAAAAAGATCGGCTAGACATCAAGGAGCAAAGTGAGGGAGGGAAGCCAAAAGAGGGAAGTTTAGAGATGAGATCCCGATGCCACACCCAGTCAAAAGCCTTAAATATGTCAAGGGCAACTACTTATGACTCCTCAGAATCTTTCAGGGATGATGACCAGACATTAGTTAGATAGGAAAGAATATCCCAGTGGATCTCACCTTACGGAAGCCATACTGGTGATCAGAAAAATGCCTGTAATTTTCGAGGTGTTTAAGGATGTGGGAGTTAAAGAGGAATTCAAAGACTTTGGAAATGGTAAATGTCAAAGCAACAGGACGATAGTTAGAGAGTTCAGAACAGTCACCCTTCTTAGGGATGGGATTAGTCAAAACATGTTTCCAAGGGGAAGGAAAAGATTTGGCTTGTAAACAGAAACGGAACAGATGAGTAAATACAGGTGCAAGTTTAGAGGCACACTCTTTCAGTACACGGGGCTGGATGCCATCAGGACTATAAGCTTTGCTTGTGTCCAGATAAAGAAGCGCTTTTCGGACAGTCTGCAAAGAGATTACGGTAAGAGTCAGGATTAGTAAGAGAAGCATCAGTGGGTGAGGGAATGTTAGTCATCCAAGGTGGAGTTAGAGGAGAAACGGAAACCCAAGAGAGTCGCTTTGTCGACGGGAGACACAGCTATAGAACATTCAGAGCGGATAAGTGAAGGAAAGGTACAGCGTCAGATGTTTTTCAAGATGCCCTTTGCTAAAGACCAGAGAGACCATCCGTGGATGACGAGGAGAGATTATCACACTTCTTTTGGATAAAGGAACGCTACTGCTTACGGATACCGCTTTTGCAGCGATTGCGGGCAATGATTAAAGTTGAATGGGAGCCAAAGGTAGCTACGAGAGTTTTTCCACGCCCGATATGCCTGATCCCTTGCGTAAATGGCCTCAGAACAGAACGGCTGAACCGTGGATTGGATGAAGAACTTGTCTTGAAGGAAAAGGGGATAAATGCTTCCATTCCAGCAAGAATTACCTCTGTTATGCGTTTGGCGGACACAGAGGCATCACCTCAGAAACGAAGTACATAAGTTATTCCAGTCAGTTTTGTTGAGGTGTTAGTATTTACGCTTAGAAGGGGCTGCAGGAGGGGGAGGTGGAGTTAGAATAGATACATCTATGAGAGTGTGATCAGATGAACCAATTGGGGAAGAGATTGCGTATTTACAGCTGGACGGAGCAGAGATGAAAAACAAATCCAGTGTATTAGGAAAGTGGTGAAAGAGGTCAGGAATGTGGGTAGGGCGAAAGATAATTTACTCGAGATCAATGAGAATAGGGCATGTGAGGGCTTCAATCTCTCCACCTTCCGTATGGGAATGATTCAATCATCACATATGGTGAATGTTGAAGTCTCCGAGGTAGAGGATCTCGACTTGAGGGTAAAAGGATGTCACGGTCTCATGGCAAGTCTAACAAGGATATAAAATTCATAGAATTGGGAGAGCAATAGGCGAAACAGAGGAAAAGTGTGGTAGTAGGGAGACAGACTTTGAGCCACATAACATCAAAGTTTCGGGATTCAAGGTCCTTGATGCGTGCGACATGTGTGTTTATACTGAAATATACACGAACAACACCTTTGAACCGGACTCGTGATTGGGTGT
>JAYMFT010005993.1:0-17126 GCA_038088735.1 Panulirus argus | reverse complement strand
CTCCTTGTACGAGCGTCATCTTGCCCGTGGAAGGAGCTCCATCCTGCCCCTGAAAAGAGCGTCATTCTGCTCCTGGAGGGAGCACCATCCTGCCCCTGGAAGCGGCACCATCCTGCCCTTGGAAGCAGCCCCATCCTGCCCCAAAAAGCAGCACCACCATATTACCCTTGAAGGAAAAGTATTCTGTCCATGGAAGTGGCGACATGCTGTCCATTCAGGAATTCCTATCCTGCCCATGGAAGCAGCGCAATCCTGTCCCTGAAAGCAGCACCATCCAACCCCTGGAAGGAGTGCCTTCCTGCCCCTTGAAGGAGCACCATACTGCTCTTAGAAGCAGCACCATCCTACCCCTGAGAGCAGCACAATCCTGATCTTGGAAAGAAGGCAATCTTGTCCTTGGCATTTGCATCATATTGCCTTTGCAAGCAACATCAACCTCTCCCTGGAAGTGGCAAAATTCTGTCCCCAAGGAATTACCATTCCACCACGAGAACAGTGCCATCCTCTCCCTAGAAGCAGGACCATCGTACCCCTCGAAGAAGCGCCATCCTGCCCATGGAAGGAGTCATTCTACCCCTGGAATTGGCAACATCCTACCTCTAGCAGCAGCACACTCATGTCCCTGGAAACAACTACATCTTGACCTTTGGAGCAACAGCATCTTGCCCTGGAAACAGTATCATTCTACCCCTGGAAGCAGAACAATCCTGTCTCTGGAAGCATCGCTATTATGATGCGTGAGAGCATCATCATCTTGCCCCTGGAAACAAAACCATCCGCTCCCTGGAAGTGGCAAAATTCTCTCCCCCAATGAATTGCCTTCCTGCACACAGAATCAGTATCATCCTGGACTTAGAAGCAGCACCATTTTGCCCCTGGAAGCAACGCTACCATGATCCTTGATAGCATCATCATCCTGTCCCTGGAAACACCACCATCTTATCACTGGAAGTTTCAAAATTCTTTCCTCCAGGGAATTACCATATTTCCCAAAGAGGCAGTACCACCCTGCCCCTGGAAGCATCACAATCCTCTCTCTGGAAGGAGCACAATCCTGCCCCTGGAAGGAATGCCATTTCCCCTTAGAAGCAAGACAATTCCCTGGGAGCCACACCATTTTGCCATGGAAGCGGCAACATTTTGCCCCAAGAAGTGGCACCATTATGCCCCTAGAAGTACCAACCTACACCTAGTAGGAGCAAAATCCTGCCCCTGGAAGCAGTACCATCCCGTCCCTGGAAACGGGATTATCCACCTCGAAGCGACATCATTATGCCCCAGGAAGCAGTACCATCCTACTCCTAGTAATAGCACCATCTTGCCCGTGGAAGGAACTCTGTCCTGCCCCTAAAAAGAGCGTCATTCTGCCCCTGGAAGGAGCACCATCCTGCCCCTACAAGCAGCACCATCCTAACCCTGGAAGGAGTACCATCCTGCCCTTGGAAGCAGCATTATCCCCCCCCTGGAAGCAGCACCATCCTACCCCTGGAACAAGCACAGTCCTGTCCCTGGAAGCATTGCCATCCTCTCTCTAGGGCACAATCCTGCCTCTAGAAACAGTACTATCCTGTCCTTGGAAGCAACACCATCTTGGCAATAAAAGAAGCACCATTTTACCCTTAGAAGCGGCATCATTATGCCCCTGGAAGCAGTACCATCCTACTCCGAGAACGAGCGATATCTTGCCTGTGGAAGGAGCACCATCCTGCCCCTACAAGCAGCACCATCCTAACCCGGGAAAAAGTACCATCCTGCCCTTGGAAGCAGCAATATCCACCCCCCCCTAGAAGCAGCACCATCCTACCCCTGGAATAAGCACAGTCCTGTCCTTGGAAGCATCGCCATCCTCTCTCTAGGGCACAATCCTGCCTCTAGAAATAGTACTATCCTGTCCCTGGAAGCGACACCATCCTGGCAATAACAGAAGCACCATTTTACCCTTAGAAGCGGCATCATTATGCCCTTGGAAATAGTTCCATGCTACTCCAAGAACGAGCGTTATCTTGCCCGTGGAAGGAGCGCCATCCTGCCCCTGAAAGAAGCATCATTCTGCCCCTGGAAGGAGCACCATCCTACCCTTGGAAGTGGGACCACCCCCCCCCCTTTAGAAGAGAACCAGTCTTTCCAGGGTCACGAGAACACTATTTTCGGGGTGAGGATGGTGCTGCTACTAGAGGCATAATAGTGCCCCTTGCAGGGGCATAGTGGGGCTGCTTCCAAGGGCAGGATGCTGCTGCTCCAAAGGGTAAGATGGAAATGCTTCCAGGAGCAGGATTGTACTGCTTCTAGGGGCAGAGTCGCCCTCCTTCCAGGGGCATGATAACAATGACCCCAGGGTCAAGATGGTGCTGCTTCCAGGGGCAGGATGGGGCTGCTTCCAGAGGCATTATGCCCCTCCTTTCAAGGGCACCATCTTGACCTTGGGAGCACCATTATATTGCCCCTGGAAGGAAAACTATTCTGTCCATGGAAACGGCAATATTTTGTCCCTTCAGAAATTACTATCCTGCCCACGGAAGCAGTACAATCATGTCCCTGAAAGCAACACCATCCTGCCTCTACAAGCAGCACCATCCTAACCCTGGAAGGAGTACCATCCTACCCTTCGAAGCAACACTACCCCCCCTGGAAGCAACACCATCCTGTTCCTGGAAGCAGCACCATCCTACCCCTGGAAGCAGCACATTCCTGCCCATGGAAGCAGCACATTCCTGCCCATGGAAGCAGCACATTCCTGCCCATGGAAGCAGCACCATCCTACCCCTGGAAGAAGTACAATCCTGTCCCGAAAAGCATTACCATCCTGCCCCTGGCAGCATTGCCATCCTCTCTCTAGGAGCACAATCCTGCCCCTGGAAGGGGCACCATCCTGCCCCTGAAAGGAGCGTCGTTCTGCCCCTGGAAGGAGCACCATTATGCCCCTGGAAGTGGCACCATCCTACCCTTGGAAGTGGGACCCCCCCCTTAGAAGAGTAGCACTCTTTCCACGGTCACGAGAGCACTACTCTCGGGAAGAGGATGGTGCTGCTACTAGAGGCATAATGGTACCGCTTGCAGGGGCACAGTGGCGCTACTTCCAAGGGCAGGATGCTGCTGTTCCGAAGGGTAAGATGGAATTGCTTCCAAGAGCAGGATTATACTGCTTCCAGAGGCAGGATGGTGCTGCTTCCATGGGCGGGATGGTCATACTTCCAAGGGTAGGACAGTGCCACTTTTTCCAGAAACAAGATGGTGCTCCTTCCAAGGGCAGGATGGAGCTGCTTGCAGGGGCACAATGCCACTCCTTCCAAGGGCAGGATAGTGTGATTCCAGGACCATGATGCCGCTGCTTCCAGGGGAAGAATTGCTCTCCTTCCAGGGGGATGATGGTGTTCCTTCCTTACAGGATGGTGCTGCTTTCAGGGGCATAAAAGTGCTCCTTCTCGGGCGGAATTGTTCTGCTTCCAAGGGCAGGATGGTGCCACATCCAGGAGCGCCATGGTGCTCTTTTTATGGTCAGAATGGGGCTCCTTCCAGGGGTAGAAGGCGTTCCTTCCAGGGGAAGGATGGCGTTGCTTCCAGGGGCAAGATGCTCCCGCTCCCAAGGTCAAGATGGCATTACTACTAGGGGCAGGATTGTGATGCTTCTAAGGGTAGGATGATGCTCCTTCCAGGGCCAGGATGGGCTTCTTCTAGTAGAACGATGGTCCTCCTTCAAAGGGCCGGATGGTGCCAATTCCAGGGGCATAATACCGCTACTTCCAATGGCAAGATAAGTGCTCCTTCTAGGGGAAGAAAGGCGCTCTTTCCAGGGTCATGAGAGCAATACTTTCGGGGGAGGAGGGTGCTCCTACTAGAGGTATAATGGTGGAAGCAAGGGCATAGTGGTGCTGCTTCCAAGGGCAGGATGCTGCTACTCCAGAGGGTAAGATGGAAATGCTTCCAGGAGCAGGATTGTACTGCTTCCAGGGGCAGAATTGCACTCCTTCCAGGGGGATGGTGCTGTTCCTTCCTTATTGGATGGTGCTGCTTCCAGGGACATAAAAGTGCTCCTTCCCGGGGCGGAATGGTTCTGCTTCCATGAACAGGGTGGTTCCACTTCCAGGGGTGCGTTGGTGCTCTTTTCATGGGCAGAATGGGACTCCTTTCAGGAAAAGAAGGAGTACCATCCTGCCCTTTGGAAGCAACACTATCCCCCCTGGAAGCAGCACCATCTTACCCCCGGAAGCAGCATAATCCTGCCCATGGAAACAGCACCATCCTATCCCTGGAAGAAGCACAATCCTGTCCCTGGAAGCATCACCATCCTGCCCCTGGAACTGACACCATCCTAGCAACGAAAGAAGCACCATTTTGCCCATAGAAGCGGCACCATTATGCCCCAGGAAATAGTACCATCCTACTCCTTGTACGAGCGTCATCTTGTCCATGGAAGGAGCGCCATCCTGCCCTTGAAAGGAGCAGGAAGGAGCACCATCATGCCCCTGGAAGTGGCACCACCCTGCCCCAGAAAGCAGAACCATCTTGACCTTGGGAGCACCACCATATTGACCCTGGAAGGAAAACTATTCTGTCCATGGAAACGGCAACATTCTGTCCCTCCAGGAATTACTATCCTGCCCACGGAAGTAGTACAATCCTGTCCCTGAAAGCAACTCCATCCTGCCCCTACAAGCAACACCATCCTACCCCTGGAAGGAGCGCCTTCCAGCCCCTTCAAGAAATACCGTCCTGCTCCTGGAAGGAGCACCATCCTACCCCCGGAAGCAGCACAATCCTTGCAATGAAAGAAGCACCATTATACCCTTAGAAGTGGCATCATTATGCCCCTGGAAGCAATACCATCCTACTCCGAGTACAAGCATCATCTTGCCCGTGGAAGGAGCGCCATCCTGCCCCTGAAAGGAGCGTCATTCTGCCACTCAAAGGAGCACCATCATGCCCCTGGAAGCGGCACCATCCTGCCCTTGGAAGCAGCCCCATCCTGCCCCAGAAAGAAGCACCATCTTGACCTTGGGAGCACCACCATATTGCCCCTAGAAGGAAAACTATTCCGTCCATGGAAACGGCATCATTCTGTCCCTCCAGGAATTACTATCCTGCTCACAGAAGCGGTACAATCCTGTACCTAAAAGCAGCACCATCCTACCCTTGGAAGGAGCGTCTTCCTGCCGCTTAAAGTAGTACCATCCTGCCTTTGGAAGCAACACTATCCCCCCTGGAAGCAACACCATCCTGCTCCTGGAAGCAGCACCATCCTACCCCCAGAAGCAGCACAATCCTGCCCATGGAAGTAGCACCATCCTACCCCTGGAGGAAGCACATTCCTGTCCCTGGAAGCATCACCATCCTGCCCCTGGAAGCTTCACCATCCTGTCCCTGTTAGCATCGCCATCCTCTTATCTAGGAGCACAATCCTGCCCCTGGAAGAAGCTCCATTCTGCCCCTGGAAGGGGCACCATCCTGCACCTGAAAGAAGCGTCGTTCTGCCCCTGGAAGGAGAACCATTATGCCCCTGGAAGCGGCACCATCTTACCCTTCGAAGTGGGACCATCCCCCCCCCTAGAAGAGTAGCACTCTTTCCAGGGTCACGAGAGCACTACTTTCGGGATGAGGATGGTGCTGCTACTAGAGGCATAATGGTACAGCTTGCAGGGGCATAGTGGTGCTGCTTCCAAAGGCAGGATGGTGCTGCTTCCAGGGACAGGATGGTCATACTTCCAAGGGTAAGACAGTGCCACTTCCAGGAAATATGCCGCTGTTTCCAGAAGCAAGATGGTACTCCTTCCAAGGGCAGGATGGAGGTGCTTGCGGGGGCACTATGCCGCTCCTTCAAGGGCAGGATAGCGTGATTCCAGGAGCATGTTACCGCTGCTTCTAGGGTCTGAATTGCGCTCCTTCCAGGGGGATGGTGGTGTTCCTTCCTTATAGGATGGTGCTGCTTTCAGGGGCATAAAAGTGCTCCTTCTCGGGGCGGAATGGCTCTGCTTCCAGGGCCTGGATGGGGCTTCTTCTAGTGGAACGATGGTCCTCCTTCAAAGGGCTGGATGGTGACAATTCCAGGGGCATAATACCGCTACTTCCAAAGGCAAGATAAGTACTCCTTCTAGGGGAAAAAAGGCACACTTTCCAGGGTCACGAGAGCACTACTTTTGGGGGAGGAAGGTGCTGCTACTAGAGGCATAATAGTACCGATTGCAGGGGCATAGTGGGGCTGCTTCCAAGGGCAGGATGCTGCTGCTCCAAAGGGTAAGATGGAAATGCTTGCAGGGGCAGGATGGTGCTGCTTTCAGGGGCGGGATGGAGCTGCTTGCAGGGGCAGGATGCCGCTCCTTCCAAGGGCAGGATAGCGTGGTTCCAGGAGCATGATGCCACTGCTTCCAGGGGCAGAATTGCGCTCCTTCCAGGGGGATAATGGTGTTCCTTATAGGACGGCGCTGCTTCCAGGGACATAAAAGTGCTCCTTCCCCGGGCGGAACTGTTCTGCTTGCAGGGGCAGGATGGTGCCACATTTGGAGGCACCATGGTGCTCTTTTCATGGGCAGAATGGGACTCCTTTCTGGGGAAGAAGGAGTACCATCCTGCCCTTTGGAAGCAGCACCATCCTACCCCCGGAAGCAGCACCATCCTGACCATGGAAACAACACCATCCTACCCCTGGAAGAAGCACAATCCTGCCTTTGGAAGTAGCAATACCCCCCTGAAAGCATCACCATCCTACCCCCGGAAGTAGCATAATCCTGCCTATGGAATCAGCACCATCCTACCCCTGGAAGAAGCACAATCCTGTCCCTGGAAGCATCACCATCCTACCCCTGGAAGAAGCACAATCCTGCCTTTGGAAGCAGCGATATCCCCCCTGAAAGCAGCACCATCCAACCCCCGGAAGCAGCATAATCCTGCCCATGGAAGCAGCACCATCCTATCCCTGAAAGCAGTATAATCCTACCCCTGGAAGAAGCACAATCCTGTCCCTAGAAGCATCACCATCCTGCCCCTGGAAGCGACACCATCCTGACAATGAAAGAAGCACCATTTTGCCCATAGAAGCGGCATCATTATGCCCCACGAAGCAGTACCATCCTACTCCTTGTACGAGCGTCATCTTTCCCGTGGAAGGAGCTCCAACCTGCCCCTGAAAAGAGCGTCAATCTGCTCCTGGAAGGAGCACCATCCTGCCCTTGGAAGTGGCACCATCCTGCCCTTGGAAGCAGCCCCATCCTGCCCCAGAAAGCAGCACCATTTTGACCTTGGGAGCACCACCATATTGCACTGGAAGGAAAACTATTCTGTCCAGGAGTGGCGACATTCTGTCCATCCAGGAATTACTATCCTGCCCACGGAAGCAGTGCAATCCTGTCCCTGAAAACAGCACCATCCTACCCCTGGAAGGAGCGTCTTCCTGCCTCTTGAAGAAGTACCATCCTGTCCTTGGAAGCAACACTATCCCCTCTGGATGCAACACCATCCTGCTCCTGGAAGCAGCACCATCCTACCCCCCGGAAGCAGCACAATCCTGCCTATGGAAGCAGTACCATCCTACCCCTGGAAGAAGTACAATCCTGCCCCTGGAAGCATCGCCATCCTCTCTCTAGGAGCATAATCCTGCCCCTGGAAGAAGCTCCATTCTGCCCCTGGAAGGAGCGTTGTTCTGCCCCTGGAAGGAGCACCATTATGCCCCTGGAAGCAGCACCATCCTACCCTTCGAAGTGGGACCATCCCCCCCCTTATAAGAGCAGCACTCTTTCCACGTTCATGAGAGCACTACTTTCGGGGTCAGGATGATGCTGCTACTAGAGGCATAATGGTGCTGCTTGCAGGGGCATAGTGGCGCTGCTTCCAAGGGCAGGATGCTGCTGCTCCAAAGGGTAAGATGGAATTGCTTCCAAGAGCAGGATTATACTGCTTCCAGAGGCAGGATGGTGCTGCTTCCATGGGCGGGTTGGTCATACTTCCAAGGGTAGGACAGTGCCAATTTTTCCAGAAACAAAATGGAGCTCCTTCCAAGGGCAGGATGGAGCTGCTTGCAGGGGCACTATGCCGCTCCTTCCAAGGGCAAGACAGCGTGATTCCAGGAGCATGATGCCACTGCTTCCAGGGGCAGAATTGTGCTCCTTCCAGGGGGATGGTGGTGTTCCTTCCTTACAGGACGGTGCTGTTTCCAGGGGTGCCATGGTGCTCTTTTCATGGGCAGAATGAGACTCCTTCCAGGGGAAGAAGGAGTACCATCCTGTCCTTTGGAAGCAACACTATCCCCCCGGAAGCAGCACCATCCTACCCCCGGAAGCAACATCATCCTACCCCCTGGAAGCAGCACAATCCTGCCCATGGAAACAGCACCATCCTACCCCTAGAAGAAGCACAATCCAGTCCCTGGAAGCATCACCATCCTACCCCTGGAAGGAGTACCATCCTGCACTTAGAAACAATAATATCCCCCCTGGAAGCAGCAACATCCTACCCCCGGAAGCAGCATAATCCTGCCCATGGAAACAGCACCATCCTACCCCTGGAAGAAGCACAATCCTGTCCCTAGAAGCATCACCATCCTGCCCCTGGAAGTAACACCATCCTGGCAATGAAGAAGCACCATTTTGCCCATAGAAGCAGCATCATTATGCCCCAGGAAACAGTACCATCCTACTCCTTGTACGAGCGTCATCTTGCCCGTGGAAGGAGCTCCATCCTGCCCCTGAAAAGAGCGTCATTCTGCTCCTGGAAGGAGCACCATCCTGCCCCTGGAAGCGGCACCATCCTGCCCTTGGAAGCAGCCCCATCCTGCCCCAGAAAGCAGCACCATCTTGACCTTGGGAGCACCACCATATTGCCCTGGAAGGAAAACTATTCTGTCCAGGGAAGTGGCGACATTCTGTCCATCCAGGAATTACTATCCTGCCCACGGAAGCAGTGCAATCCTGTCCCTGAAAGCAGCACTATCCTACCCCTGGAAGGAGCGCCTTCCTGCCCCTTGAAGGAGCACCATCCTGCTCCTGGAAGCAGCACCATCTTACCCCTGAGAGCAGCACAATCCTGACCTTGGAAAGATGGCAATCATGTCCTTGGTATTTGCATCATATTGCCATCGCAAGCAACATCAACCTCTACCTGGAAGTGGCAAAATTCTGTCCCCAAGGAATTACTATTCCGCTACGAGAACAGTGCCATCCTCTCCCAAGAAGCAGGACCATCCTACCCCTGGAAGATGCGCCATCCTGCCCATGAAAGGAGTCACTTTGACCCTGGAAACGGCACCATTCTACCTCTGGAAGCAGCACAATCCTGCCTCTGGTAGCAACGCTATCATGATCCTTGATAGCACCATCATCTTGCCCCTGGAAAGAACACCATCTTATTCCTGGAAGTTTCAAAATTCTGCCCTTCAAGGAATTACCATCCTGTCCCTGGAAGCAGCACCATTATGCACCTGGAAGCATTATTATTATGCCCAAGAAAGCAGCGCCATCCTGCCCATAGAAGCATCACCATCTTGACCCTGGAAGCAGCACCATCCTCTCTCTGGAAGGAGCACAATCATGCAAAAGGTGCACCATCATATTGCCCCTGGAAGGTAAACTGTTTTGTCCATGGAAACGGCGACATTCTGTCCCTCCAGGAATTACTATCCTGCCCATGGAAGCAGTACAATCCTATCCCTAAGGACAACACTATCCTACCCATACAAGCAGCAGCATCCTACCCATAGAAGGAGAGTCTTCCTGCCCTTGGAAGCAGCACTATCCCCACCCGCAGGCAACACTATCCTGCACCTGGAAGCAGCACCATCCTACCACTGGAAGCCAGCACAATCCTGCCTTTGGAAATAATGCAATCTTGACCTTGGCATTAGCATCATATTGCCCCTGGAAGCAACACCAACCTGTCCCTGGAAGTGGCAAAATTCTGTTCCCCAAGGAATTACCATCCCACCACGAGAAGAGTACCATCCTGCCCTTGGAAGCAGCACTATCCTGCCCCTGAAAGCGACACTAACCTGCCCCGGGAAGCAGAACCATCCTGCCTCTGTAGGCAACGCTATCATGATCCCTGAGAGCATCATCATCTTCCCCCTGGAAAACAACAGCATCTTATTCCTGGAAGTTTCAAAATTCTGCCCCCCCCCAAGGAATTACCATTCCGTCACAAAAACAGTACCGTCCTGCCCCTGGAAGGAGGACCATGCTGCCCCTGGAAGGAAATACACCTTGATCTTGGCAGCAACAGCATCTTGCCCCTAGAAACAGCACCATTCTACTTCTGGAAGCAGCAAAATCCTGCTTCTGGAAGCAATGCAATCATGATCCATGAGAGCATCATCATCTTGCCCCGGCAAACAACAGGATCTTATTCCTGGAAGTTTCAAAACTGTGTCCCCAAAAGGAATTAACATCCAGCCCAAGGAGGCAGCACCATCCTGTCCCTGGAAGCAGCACCAATATACATCTGGAAGCATTATTATTATGCCCCAAAAAGCAGCACTATCCTGCCCATGGAAGCATCACCATCCAGCCCTTTTAAGCATCACCAGCCTCTCCCTGGAAGGAACACAATCTTGCCCCTAGTAGCAAGCTCTGATCCAATCAAAGAACAAGCCAAAGTTAACCTTATATATGTGACAAGTTAGTTTCCCTGCTCTTGTTTACAGTACCTACTTGCCTGGTTGAAGTACGGCTACCAGCTTTGTAACGGACTATCTGGTGTCCTATTATCAAACCTTCCCAAGCGCAACCATAAATAACCAAAGCCCTGTTTAGGTTCTGAATGAATCAGGGTTAAAATAAATCACACAATGATCCTTCCTGGACAGACACTCCCTAGTGTACCAGCAATAATTTAGAGGAGGCATGGGTACCTTTGGCAAAGGGTCTGCCTTTGTCTCTCCTTTGTCTCCACATGCTGATGACAAAAGTTCTTACTATCTTCCTAGATCACAGGACTACATATAAGGCATCCTCAGAACTGCTTAAAGAGAGAGAGAGAGAGAGAGAGAGAGAGAGAGAGAGAGTATGCTGACCAAGCACCTGAGATAAAAAAAACATTCTGCTGATGGAAGGGTGAGGACATTGGTGTGGTAAACCTGTTTTGACATGGGACTAACAACAACACATGGATAACTGTGGTGGTGCTCAATAATCTCAGTCTTGTACCGTATTTGAAACAAATTTGGGGAAACAATCTCACAGAAGCATACTGACCACAGTTCCAGTACAGGCAAATGCTTTTACCCAAGATGATCCACAAATAGCTCTAAACCTAAAATCAGCACAAAAACTCAGATCATTCTCTGAAATTCACAAATCTGGATCACCTTTGAGTGACAACCTCAAGTCTAACTAGCTTTCCCTTATAGTAAACAAGTATTGATTCATCCCTTCTTCATTTAGTTGGAGTGCTAAGGCTTTGATTGTTCATTCCAAAAGTCAAAAATACCCATGTCCTCTGGAACCCACACCTTACAGGTCACTCTGTACATACTAGGCAGACACAGTATAAAATGACCTTTTTCATTCTGAATGATGGTAATTTCTGAGGACTTATGCAGTTATGGAGTTAAGAGTCAGGTCTACAAACACCTGTGGGGTCCTGAATAATTTCTACATCCATTAAACTTTACTTTTTTTCTTTCACCTCAGATGGCCTGTGATTGGGGAATGTTTTGCCTGTTTCCATGTCAGTACCATAAAAACAAAGTTATGCAAGGTTGAATTTTTCTATCTAAACCCATTTTTACCTTGTGCTTCAAAGCCCTTCTCACTTTTGCAGTTACTATAAATAAACATCAAATACCTGGTAATTACAGTGTAAATTTTCCTTCCAGTACTACAATACTGCTACCAATAATAATTAAAATTATAAAAGAATTATAAAAGTCAATGAGCAATTCACTTTATGTTAATAATGAGAAGTGTATACCAGGAGGATAAGTGCCACACTCAATCATTGCACCTCCCTACTCCAATCCTACAATCTTAAATCAATCCTACAGTGTGGTATGGATATCCAAAATCATGGAAACTATGGGGTTGAATACTATACAACTATTTTAGTGAAAAATAATACAAACTAAATAAACTGAGCCTAGACTAGATCAGTCTTTACTAAACTAACAAAGTAAAGACAGGTTTTTCACTTTCTCAAAAATTCGTAAATACTTTCCCTCTTTTTTTTTCCGTTTCTTAATTCTCTCTATATTTCAATAAGGGCCTGTCCTTGATGTGGACTTCTGTCTGTGACTGAGGCCTTCAACATACAAAAAAATTATCTAAAAAACATACCAAAGCTTGCTTAAAATAAACTAAGAGAAATAAGCAAATGCATTTTTACCTCATTTTGTTAGACAGAGGGATGTAACAGTTGTACCATTCACACCACTGTCAATTAAGAAGCAGTGCACATGGAACATATTGAAATCAATATGAATTCTTAACACATGGTCCTCTGACATGTACGACACACCACAGTAATACTTATGATCAAATGTTGAAATAGGAATTCCATGTCAAGCTATTCTCATGGGTAATAGAGTAATGGTACAAAAAGCTTATGGTGCTGCTCCACATTCAAGTATATCACCCAGAAAAGAAACACTGCACTTGAAATGAGTACACAGAAATTAATAAAGAAAATTGTCAAAATATTAAAATATCATATAAAACTAATATATCAATACTTACAAAATTAATAACTACATACTATATCCATACACTACAGGAAAAGAATGCCATCTTGGACTTATATCCATAGTCCACCAACATCAAACAAAAACCCTGAGAAACAGCCCTCTTCATACAACTTGTACTAAAAATTTTCTCATTTTGTGCTAAAAATTTAACTTTGATATTTTCTACCATGGCAAAATTACTCCTCAAAACTTGCAATGACTATTCTTCTTCACCAGATGTCAATAAATACTCAGGTGAGATGGTTCAATTAGGGTATATACTGTAATAATTCAAATCCAAACCCAACATAACCAAGGCACTAAGACAGCATAAATTCAAAAAAGAAAAAATGTAAATTAATCAACTTTTCATACAGAAGGGAATGTGTTGCAATTAGAGAAAATGGCAAACTTGATGGTAGGAAATCACCCAAATATAAAAAAGAGACTAAGTTAAGTCCAGTGCAAGTTGTGTGAGAGCTGCTTATTGCTTCTTTAATTTGAAGATGCAGGGTTATATATAATGATCAACAAAATCATAAATCAACTGAACCTAACCAATCTTACTTAATGTAATATAACTTAAGAATTCTAGATAGTGATCTTCGAAGGCACAGATGTCAATTAATAAAAGATATGTACAGCCATTTGTCTGAAACTGCATTCAATGTGGAAAGTAACCCCTGTTTCTTTACTGACAATTATATTCAACCATTTGGGTCAAAAGAAAAGAACACTAGAAACAATGAGCAGAATTAGCAATCATAAGAACAGCTCCACATACTTGTATGACTCGCAATTGTTACAGCTAGTCTCATTTTCTTTTTCAGAAACAAACAGCTTTCTCAGCTAGTTGGCTGGGCTTTAGGCCTCTCAACTACCAAGGTCATTAAGAAGACTGTCGGTATCAAGCTACATCCACCTACTGAAAAATCCTTAACACCTTTAAATGTTATGGAAAGTTCTAAGACCAAATACACTCTCACTATGCATGTGGCCTATATTTTTTGGTAATTAATAATTCAAGGGCACCACAAAACTATCTTAGGAGTATTATTGATTTGGCTTACATTGATATTGCAGTGCATGGAGAATACACTAAGATCAGGGTAGTGCAATTTGGATTTCTCACTTTCCCTCAGACTACAATAATAAAAGTTGATATGGTAAATAGGGGGGTCAATATAAAACACTTCTATAAATCAAAAGAATTTTGCCTAACTTTCTCTGACAGTTAAGATTTCTTATATATATTATTACACATAAAATGCAGAAATGTTAATAACCACTGAGATACTATCTATCTGTCTCTGACGCCCATTCCCTCTGGAAACTTCCTCAAGCGGGGTGACAAAAGACTCTCGTTATTTGATGAGCTCCTGTGTCATTTAAGTGCCTCACCCTTAAGAGGCCACAAGCAGTGCAGTGTTTTCAGTGGGTCCTACCTGTTGATCCCACCAACTATTCCTACCTAATGTTCATGCCCAATATTCAGCCTTTTACTTAATTCATGCCCAATATTCAGCCTTTTACTTACACCTAATGCTTCAATCTAATGTTCCTATCAACTCCTTTTCTCTACTGCTCCAACCATTTTGCCAAAAGGCAGGGCTAACACATAACACTCACCAGAGGAATATCTAGAGTTATGAAGAATGAGCTGTGAGTTAAGTGTTATCAAGTGCTATGTGTGACAAGGAAAGACTGTATGTTTGTGGACAGAATGTCAGAAGTCCATGTGTGGGTGAGGCAGAAAGAAAAGACAGCTACCTGGGCTAGTAGAGTGCAACTTACCCATTGAAGTGCTGGCTCACTATACAGCTGTCACTAACCCTTCCGATTCCCAGTATCATATCTTCCTGGTCAGTGGCTAACTACCAACTACTACCTACTGTTGAAATCCTTTGCATGATAAAGACTGTTATTATCCATCTGTAGACTACAAGAAGGGTGTTCTCCACTCGTGGGGTCATTCCTCCTGTACTTCCTATGCCATAAATTCATGCTTCTTTATACACCACTCTAACACTGAAAAATAAAATCACTCATTATTGAAAGTAATGGGAGCTGAATAGACTGTAGACTAAATTACTCAATGCTAAAAGATGCTGTTTGGATAAGTCCCTTAAAGAGGGAATTTCCCATGTATGAATGTGATGACTGTAAATATCATTCTCACATCATGGTTATTTTAGCAATAAATCTCACAAGTACATCTGGACAGGTAGCATCAAATGCTATCAAGCTGACAATCATTTCCCCCCCCCTCCATCAGTACGTTACTTGAACTAATCAAACTATCATCAACCTCTGGGTTACACTCAGAAAGGCCAGGGTGGGGAGTTTGGAAGGCTGACTGATCTGCTGGCTGCAACCCAAAATTTTTCCTACACTTCAAAATGGTAGGAGGTATGAGCCCTCTGACAACCCTGGTATCCTAGCACTTTCACACCACAGAAATAACATGTGGAAGCTCATGAAAAGCATATCACTGGAAAGGAGTTAATATACTGGAAAGGAGTTAATATGACATAAAGTAATCCTTCAATTATAATTTTGTTTGTAAGAAGGGCTATGAACCTCAGGTATAATGCTGGGTTAATCTCATTACTGGCTAACTGGTGAAGCACTTGTAGAAATCAAAAGATGTGCTCTTGGTGTTGAAATTTACCTTAATTGTGTATGCTGGGTGGTTCACTTCATGGGAATTGCATTTAGTGTACAAGACCAATTCCAGCACAAATACTGGTACTTCACTATGCTTCTAGTCAACATACCAATGAAAAAACACTTCCTAGGTGTGGAGGGGTTGTGGTTCATGTGGTCAACCATTATTCATACTCAGACCTTAGTTTGAATCTTAGGCATGGCAGTCAGAAAACAGCCAACCCAACTGTCCGTCTTATCCTTGGGGCTAGACGATAAATGGGTACTTGGCTTAGGCTGGGGTGTGTGTGTGTATATACATAGAAATAAAGATAAAGTACATATATACAGGGTTAGGAGACAAGGCAACACAAGCTACTATTTGCAACACACTGATAACTGTGTAACAAGAATAAAAACAAGCCATTAAAGAAATTTAAGTTGCTATGGGAAATTAAGGTTCACATAATATCTTTGCTTTCTATAAGTTTTACCTAGTTGTATATCAATAAACTCTACATTTTCCCTGAAATTCATGATCATCTCCACATTCACCTGATAAACTATGGGATTTTTTATAATTAGGTTTTGGCCTCTTTGATGAATCACTTCTAACAAGCATCAGGCATCCATCATTACGGTTTTCTTCCACTTACATAATTATTTTTTTTTGATGCACTCAAAGTAAAACATTTCCATTAAAACTAATCTTTCTCACTTATATACTAAGATAAATACTTACAAGAGGCAGTGGTTACTTTTCCAGCTTGTTGCCAATACACCCTTTGACTCATCCTTGCTCATTAGTTGGTCATTGAATGATATGCTATAAGGATAAGTTGGCAAATTAGCCTTTGACTCATTGACCCCAATTTCATCAATGGATGAAATATAATCTTATCTATTAACCAGTGCTATTTACAGTGGGTCAAACGTTGTTTTGGCAACTAGTCGGCCCAAAGGATCATATTATTCTGCCAACGATCTCATCTGAACCAACAAAAACAGCCCCTCGCTGTCCTTAGGTGTAAGGTTTAAGCCTATGCAATCTGATGGGTAATCCTCCCCTCACCTGACAACATGTCCCCCCGGGGGTCATGACCAGACATAGGATGACAAGAAATGCAACCCTGTTGGTTGGTAATATGTATGGCCGCTCATTAGATGGTGCACAAGGGGATGGGGTGCTAATACCATGAAAAACACAACCATTTCTCCTGCATGTTACATTACATCCAACTGAACTTGGTAACTGTGATGAGAGAAAGCAAAAGTCTATCTGACGTACAGCCCACTGATGTCGACTTGAGTATTCTTACCGTTTCAAAATCCTTCGACTTTATGGTCCACCAAAGCAAAATTGTCGTTGATAAAGGCTATTTTGCCAACTAATCGACATAATAACCGCTTCATGCACAAGATAATTCATAAACACGCGCGTCCTTCTGATACATTACCCAGAGTTCAGAGCGCTGACCACTCCACAGTGATGTCCGTTCAAACCCATCCAGCCACACCAACGAATTTAATCTCCAGTTGGGACCTCAAGTCAATGCAGTCTTCCATGTGCTCTTCTGCACATTCTACAATAATATCGGCAAAATTTGGCAACAAATATGTATTGGTTCACGGCTGAAATACCTTCAAAATTGTCAATTATTCAAGAACCATGAAGACCAGCCGCTCCATCAACGCCGACATAAACATAACACTGCCACCTAGCGGCCAACTCCGAACTACAAACTGTCAACAAATACAAATACACATGATGTTTAAAGTTACACGAAAACAAATATTGATACAATAATATCAATAATATTAAAATACAGGGTGTTCTCTCTCT
>JAYMFT010005982.1:0-17127 GCA_038088735.1 Panulirus argus | reverse complement strand
ATATATATATATATATATATATATATATATATATATATATATATATATATATATATATATATATATATAATCATTAAATGTTAGAGAGCACTAGCATATATGGTAAGTTTTCGCTTGAGCACATATTCGTTCTGTATATAGCATGAAATTGTGTTGTGAAACAGGAGTAAGGCAAGGGAGGACTTCATGAAAGGCGTCGTATATTGGGGGTGCAGACGTGCAATATGAGGGCGACAGGAGGCGGTAAGCTGTATAATGTTGCTCTGTTGTCTCCTCCAGTTACTCCTGCTGCAGGGACCACTACCATGTCTTGCTGCTGATGCTGCTGGGACCACTACCATGTCTTGCTGCTGGGACCACTACCATGTCTTGCTGCTGATGCTGCTGGGACCACTACCATGTCTTAGTGCTGATGCTGCTGGGACCATTACCATGTCTTAGTGCTGCTGGGACCATTACCATGCCTTGCTGATGCTGCTGGGATCACTAACATGTATTGCTGCTACTGGGACCTCTACCATTTCTTGCTGCCGCTGCTGCTGTGACCACTACCATGGCCTGCTCCCGCTGCTGCTGGGGCCATTACCATGTCCTGCTGCCGCTGCTGCTGGGACCACTACCATGTCCTGCTGCCGCTGCTGCTAGGACCACCACCATGTCCTGCTGCCGCTGTGAGCATTACCATGTCCTTCTGCCGTTGCTGCTGGGACCACTACCATGTCCCGCTGCCGCTGCTGCTGGGACGACTACCATGTTCTGCTGCCGGTGCTGCTGCTGGGACCACTACCATGTCCTGCTGCCGCTGCTGCTGGGACCACTACCATGTCCTGCTGCCGCTGCTGCTGGGACCACTACCATGTCCTGCTGCCACTGCTGCTGGGACCACTACCATGTCCTGCTGCCGCTGCTGCTAGGACCACTACCATGTTTGCCTGCTGCTGCAGCTGGGACCTCTACCATGTCTTGCTGCCGCTGCTACTGGGACCACTACCATGCCTTACTGCCGCTGCTGCTGGGACCACTACCATGCCTTGCTGCCGCTGCTGCTGGGACCACTACCATGTCCTGCTGCCGCTGCAGCTGGGACTACTACCATGTCTTGCTGCCGCTGCTACTGGGACCACTACCATGCCTTGCTGCCGCTGCTACTGGGACCACTACCATGCCTTGCTACCGCTGCTGCTGGGACCACTACCATGTCCTGCTGCCGCTGCTGCTGGGACCACTACCATGTCTTGCTGCTGTTGAGACCACTATCATTTCTTGCTGCTGCCGCTGCTGGGACCACTGCCTTATCTTGCTGCTACCGCATGGATCATTATCATGCCTTATCCCTACTGTGGGGACCTCTACCATGTCCTGCTGCTGCTGCTTGACCGCTAACATGTCATGGTCGTGCTTTAAGGACCATTAATGTGTCTTGTTTCCGTTTGGACCATTACCATGGCTTGTTGGTGCTACTGTAGGTACCACTACCATTTCATATTGCTCCCGCTCCAGGGACCACTACCATGTCTTTGCTGCTGTTGTTCCAGGGACCACGAGCGCGTCTTGCTCCTGCTTCATGGACCGCTACCATGTCTTGCCGCTGTGGCGGGCATTACCATGTCTTTGCTGTGGGAACGCTACCACAATTTGGTGCTTCCGTAGTTACCACCATGTCTTGCTCTCTTGTAGCGAACACTCTGTTAAACTGTTAAACTGTTCAACGCTCTGCCTGCAAATATTAGAAATGTTATGGACCTTCAAGTTGAGAAACTCGAGAACTTGCTGGATGTATCAATGTCTACGAAGTGTTTCTGATCAGCCGGACCCTCGTGGGTACGTGGGTCTGCTGGCTTCTGCCTTAAATAGCTTGGCTGATCATAGAAGCAACAATGTAGCTTGGTCCCTGACCAAGGTATGTTGGAAGAGACGAGCCTTCCACAAATGTAAGGTGCCTGTCTGGGTCCGTTCTGTTTCTCCATCCACCATTGATCTCCCGTTCTTCCCTTCCTTCCTTTAGCCGTTCTTTGCGAAGGGTAGCCACATTCCCTCGTGCATCCGTCAGTATCATCACTATTCACCAATCATCATCATCCAGAGTACTCAGTCGTCATCCCTTGCCCTCTTCGCTCACGCAAAATGTTTCATCCACTCTGGCTCCTGTAAAATCCTAGTTAATGTCAGTAAAGTTCCATGTGAAGGGAGATCCCTCTTATGGAAGTGCAGGCTATAAAAACGCGAGTGCCTAAAGAAATATGTCATAATGATAACGGTAAATGCTGCTATGGAAATGAGGTGGATTTAGCAATCCCGGCGCTGTGTTGTGGGTTTGAAAACAACTCCGTTCTCTGTATTGGGAAAGGGATAATTACCAAGCCACGCATCTCGTCCCTAATGCGTATGTTTTGTCCCCTCTAGATATCGAAAGAATAAGTCTGATGACTGTCGTATGTGCATTGCTCTTTCTGGCTCGCTCTTCTGCCGTGAGTGTAGATAATAATTTGTACGTGAATGTTGGAGTACGTGTGGCCATGGTTCGTACCCCGTGCAAGGTAATTAATTACATTACCTCACTACAGGTTGCCTCCGCCGGGTTTGCATTGCTGTTACAGACGATTATATTTCGTTATCTAGTACAGTCTATTCACTGTATTTGATTTTTTTTTCATTGTGCAATATATGCAGTATATTCACTCTAATATTTTCTTTTTTTACAGGTAAGTTACGCGGAGAGTCGTGGCTCCTCTACACGCGGTCGTGAAAACATAGGTAAGACGGGCCGATGTTTGTCTTCATTCTTCGTTATCAGGGAGGGAAAAAGTTGGTACCTAATTATTCTTTGTTAATTAAAACGGTAGCAACGGAGTAAAGTACTCCTGTAGTAGCGACAAAGGAAAAAATTCCCTCTTCCCTTTGGGTCAACTCATTTGACATAGTCTGTCCGTAGCCAGAGCTGGAGATACGTATGCCCGGGTAACTGTGACAGTTTCCCTTCTAAGCGTCATCGTCTGTGCTATATAGTGCCCTTGAGACTTGCATGGTAACTTTACACCGAAGAGAATCAGACACAGCTATGCTTATCTGGGAGTCATCAGGTGTTTTAGTTGTACGCTGTAGCCTTGAGTATATATATATATATATATATATATATATATATATATATATATATATACACTGTATTTAGTTATGGTTCAAATTATACAGCAGGCATCCAGTGGTTAAAATACGTGATTATAACTGAAAGCCTTCATTGCAATGGTCTTTTTCCGTCGTGCTCGGACCGTTCCCGAGTTAAAAAAATTGTCAGTACATTAACACACAAGTTTGTGTCTCATAATATTACAGAGTCGTGGTGTTCGGCCCATCACTTGTGCCGTGTCCAGTCCCCAGAGCGTGCCAGAGGCAGCGCGGAGATTATTGGCCTTGTTGACACGATCTCCTGTCCCAGGCTGGCATGGCCCTAGCTTCGCCCCGTCACTGGTCTTCCTCGCTACAGCTGTTTCCCTCACCCGGACATTGTACAGTCCTCTCGTTGTATCCTGTGATTTACTTATTGGTGGTAGAGTGTTCGCTAACACCATCCTTCCGAAAAATGTGTCCAGATTGAAATTTCCTCTCGAGTGCAGAGCTACTTTGTCGCAACGAGTGAGGATTGTACGCGTCGTCCTCCCGTCCATCCTCCTGATTGGATGTGCCTCTCTGTGCACGTCCCACACCAGGCTGTCAGGGGATTCCACATTTACTGAATTTGCTTCGTATTCTCATCAGTGGGGCAGAAAGGGGTGATGTGAATGGGCACTCTGCTGCCCCCATTCCTCCCTCTCCTCCCATTTGTAGTCTTGAGCGTCGCGTCCCGAAGTCGCGTGCCTGACTTTACAGTTCCAAGTTCCCGGAATGCAGTCTGGCCCCGCCACTCGTTTTAGACGCCAGCTCCGTACCGGAATAATGTACCCCAGCTCAGCCGTAGGTGCACACAAAGGATGATTGTGGTATGATACTGCAGTGTGAGGATAGAATGATTAAAGTTATGATAATGAGAAAGACGCTCTCCATATAGTTGCGGTCCTTGATTAGTGGCCGTAATCTTAACCTTTATCGCTAGAATTGTTTGCGATTGTATAGAGTTACGGTGTATATCATGGTTATCAGATCAGTGTTATAAAATAAATATAGAGTAGTTTCGCCTTGTCTCTGTGGTCAATTGTTTCATCACTCCAAGACCCGTGTAGTCCGCGTCGACCTGCGCTCAGGAAAGGCAACCAGAACACGCCGGCCCTTCCTAAGGCCTCATGATACTACATGTTGTATTAAAGGTGTGTGTATGTGTGTGTGTGTGCGCCCGCGCGCTCTAGTTCTGCTTCATCATTTACAAGAAAGTATTGTGTTATTACTAATAGCTTGTCTTTGGAACTTCATATTTATTCGTCTTCCATTAATCCAGAGTGAGGTAAGAATAGAATATATATATATTATCAAATTAAAAGCTGCTATTTTACACGTACATTATGTGGTGTACCATTTGCATTTACTCGCGAGAAATGAAGCAGAGATGTATTACAATTTACGGGTGGATTATCGGCAAGGCAGTGGAATTACGAACACAAATATGAGGCCATGTAAGAGATCGGCCTGAGGCAGAGGTGACTGATTAACCAGAGCTCGCAGTGTGCATTTTAGAATCACATCAGCAAGACTTGTCACGCACAAGTAACGTTACCTTGTACATGCACCTTACATACCAGTCTAAGAGAAGGGTCATGTAAACTAGAAGCAGTTGACATCTTGAGTTATCAGACAGCGAGCTAGACCTCCTAAGGAGCATCTACAAAATCTGATAAAGCTCTGTTGTTACTGGTTACTTAAGATATATACATATATATATATATATATATATATATATATATATATATATATATATATATATCGTTTGCCGTTTCACACGTTGAGGAAGCGTCAGGAACAATCCAAGAAATGGCCTCATTCGCTCGTATTCCATTTTCTAGCTGTCATGGGCAATACGCCGAAACCACAGCTCCCGTCTACCACCAGACCTTAACCTGGTTTTCCCGGACGCTTCATATGTCCGGGTTCAGTCCACTAACAGCACGCCGTTCCCCATATACCACATAGCTTCAACTTAATCTGTCCCATGCGCGCGCGCGCCCATGTTCAATCCCCGAGCACTCAAAACCTTCACTCCGTCCTTCCAGCTTCAGGTTGCTCTCTTCCACCTTCTTGTCCCCTTCGCTTTTGACATATATACCCTCCTTGTCAACCTCTCCTCACTCGTTCTCTCCATGCGCCCATACATTTTCATCACATCCTCTTCAGTTGCCTCATCAATACTCTTTTGCTTTTTTGCATATTCACGCTTAAATTTCTCCTTTCATACACTCTCGCAAACTCAGAAATCAGTTTCTGCAGTTTCTCACTCGAATCTGCCCCACTGCCTTGTCATCAGCAAACAGTAACTGACTCTTATCCCAAGCCTGTACTTCTTATCCTAATAGACGTAAACCCTCGCATTCACTTCCCTCACCTTCCCATCATAAACAGATTAAATAGCCGGGTGCATCACACACCCCTGCTGAAGACCCACCTTCACCCAGAGTCACTCACCCTCCTTTTTACCTACTCGGACACGCGCTTTGCTCCATTAGTAAAAACTTCTCACAGATAACAGATTTCGTCCTACACCATCGAAACATCTTCCACAAGGCATTTCTGTTAACCCTGTCATATGCTTCTCCAGATCCATAAATGCCAAATACGAATCCTTCTATTTCATGTAAGTCTTTCTCACACACATTCTTGAAAGCGAACGCCTGATCCCCACATCCTCTACCGTTCCTGAAACTACACTGTTCATCCCCAGTCTGATGTTCCGTGCATCTCACTCTCCCTTACAGCTTACCAGGTGCACTCGGTAACTTGCATCACTGTAATTCAAAGATCTTCCTGTTTCCCCTTGCCTTTGTACAGTGACAGTGTATAGGGATTCCGCCAGTCCTGTTCGCCGTTTCCTGTCTATGCGAGGCAGCGTCAGGAATAGAGGTCAAAACCTAAGAGAAAATTCGTCGTTCGCTTCCTTTCTCTGTTCATTTCTTTGATAGAAGAAGAAACCTGAAGGGGAAATTTTCTGCAGCAAACTCTTATCTTCATACCATACTTATGGATACATGAGGAAGGAGTTTTGGACCCCAGACATCCTCGCACTGCATATGCACCACTCATTTTACATGAAGTGTTTTTTGTACAGTTTTATTCTATAGATAACTTCAAACACTTCGTTCTTAAAAATCGAAATTAAAAGTAGGCTTAGTTCAACAGTGTGTTTCCAATGCATCTCTTCATATACCACAGGTCTTAATGATATGATGAGACGTGGAAGGCAAACCAGTCTAGCTGGGCACCGCACTGTCTCCCTCAACCCTACCTTCCGCACGAAATCAATTCATCGGCTGTATTATTATTATTATTATTATTATTATTATTATTATTATTATTATTATTATTATTATTATTGATATTTTTTTATAGGTTCCTCTGGATGGAAGTTTGTGTGCGTGTGTATGTGTACATGTACGTATTTTCGTCTTGCCCACATCTGTGCATACTTAATTACTTGGTTAAGTCTCTGATTACGTTTATGTTTACACATGTGGCACATGCTTTCATATGTTTGGGAGTGCGTGTGCTTGTGTGTGTGTGTGTGTGTGTGTGTGATCATCTGCGAACACGCCTTTGCTGCACAAATGGAAAGTCGAAGATTTTAAACCATCCGGTTATTTCATGATATTAGATGTGTAAAATGTGAATTAGAAATTACATAAAACGATACAGCTAAACGAACACTGCAAAATGTTGTCAGCCTTTGTAACTTCTTAACTCTCACTTCCCTAAACACATTCGATTTTAGTTCCAGTTTTTCGTGTCACTAATATGGCTTTCATGGTGGGGTCCAGTGGTCGGATCTCCTATGTGACGCGCCTCTGGTCCTACTTAGTTAGGGATTTTGGTGAGTCTTAATTGTGGCTCCTGACATTTCCATAGTATTTGACCTTGGGTGTCACAAGTGTCTGTTATCTGCATATCCTTCCTTTGTTTTCAAATGCATAGCTTCCTAACCAGTCGTTCCATGGCGGTGGTCGTTGTGAGAGCGACTTTTTCCTGTTATCTCTTCTACAGTGGTATCCCTAAGGGATCTGCTCATCAAATGCCCTTATTCAACCTTTAACCCAGTTCACTCTTACGGTGCTGATTCCACTCGGCTTGCTCAAACTTACTTTCCCTCTTTTCTTAACTTCAGTTCAGTAATCACATGTGTTCTTTTGCAGACCTAATATATTTTTTTAATTTGGACTTTTGCAAAATTTCAGAATAGGGAAGCAGTAATTTGTTTGGAGTCAACAGTGCGAGAGCGTAATTTCCACTTGTATCTTTCTAAATTTAACTCGTTCCTGCCATACCATTGTAAAACACATCAGTTCAGCCTTGCAGTGATATGGACATAACCATGACTTCTGTCGAAAGAACCACAGAATAAACATCGCAGAACTTGCTTATCAAAAGCTGTGGTGCTCAACAGGTGCCGAAATTATTTTTCTGAACAAATGTATCAACAGGGGTCATATTCGTCCTTGTATGGAGCACTACTCACATATCGGAGGTGGCTCTTATATCACTTTTTTTTTTTTTTTTAGCGAAAGAGGAATCAAACACTTTCCGCTGAATGAACTAATACTGTCACCCCTTTTCAGCTGTCCTTTTCCTTCCGTCATGGGACTGCTGCCATGTCTCTGATAGTACAGATATTATTTCAGCCCCTGGCCTGGTGAGCTAGCAACATGTCCCCCCACAAACGCTTGGACCCATGGGACTCGACTGTTCGCTGCTTCCCATACCTCTTGGATACCTCGTAGTGTCTTTGGGGGGTTCTTCACTCCTACATCGGGGGATGTGCCTAGGCTGTTGGATTGGGTCGTTGGTCGACCAAGCTGTTGGAAGCCGCAGCCTTCAGGCCCACATACCCCTCACAGCTTGTCTGGTCTGGTACACTTTATAGGTAGTTGTCCAGTGCGCTCTCGAATATCTCTCTCGTGCATCCCATACTGTTTGTGATGGTAGATGGCAAGGAGTTAAAGAGTCTTGGACCCCGAGTGTTTATGGTGTTCTCTTTTGTGCATATCGCACCTCTGGATTTCACAGGTGGTATTTTACAGTCTTCCATGCCTCTCGTGAAAGTAGGATGCTGTCTCCGAATGGGAACCACACCTAGGATTTTCCAGGTAGAGGTAATGATATACCTCTCCCGTCTGCGCTCCAGGGACAATAGCCATAGTGTTTTTGAACGTTCCCAGTAATTTTGTTCCTTATAGGGTGATTTTAGAACGTAGCAATATTCAATGGTGAAAGAATTAGTGCCTTAAATATCATTGGCTTTTCTTCCCCTGTCTTGAAGGTCCGCAGGATCCAGCCTGTCATCCTTCTGCATGAGACAACAGTTGTTTCGTTGTGTTCGCTGAGGGTTAGGTCGTTAGACATTATTACTCTAAGGTCTTTCACAATATTCATTAGGTTTATGATAGCTCCTGTCTCTGTCCGGTGTTTTTTTTTTTTTTTCATCATTTTCCCCATACTAGAGGAGTTAGCTACTCATAAAAGCGTGTTGTTCTCGGTTGCCCAGAAAAACACTTCGTTTCTGTTTCTTTGTAGCCTTTCGGCATCTTCTGTTGATGTGATATTTATAGTTATTCCTGTATCATCTGTACAAAGGATGATATGGATTTGTGGCTTAAGATTGCGTCACTGTCAGATATAAGAATGAGAAACAGGAGGGGTGCAAGTACAATTCATTAGGGGACTGAACTCCTTTATCTGGAGGCACTGGAGATAGCCTGGTTTACAACTACGTTTTGTGATCTGTTAGTAAAGATGTGTATCAATCTCCCATTTTACCGTTTATTCCCATCTTTCGTATTTTTTTGTGTTATGACACCATGGTCACATTTGTTAAATGTTTTTGCAAAGTATGTGTAAATCACGTCAGCATTTTCTTTGTTTTCCAGAGCTTCAACAATCCCATCATAATGGTCTTTTAGGACTCTTTCGAAGATTTTAATGACGTGCGATGTTTATACTAACGGTCGAGATTTTGAGGGGATTCCTTTCCTTCCACCTTTGTGGAGTGGGGCGATGTGTGACAGCTTCAGACTCTCAGGAATTATGTCAGTAACTAGACTTTTTTTCCAGAGGATACTTAATGCATGTGCTAGAGTTGTCTTGCATTTCTTTGTGAAGGTTGAGTTCCATTGAGTCCGGGTCTGTGGCTGAGTGCTTGGGTATGTTCTCAATGGCCCCCTCAAAATCTTGTGTTGGGAAGGCGGTATCCGTTCTGTGTACTTTTGGATTACTGTTTAGGAAGAAGTCTGTTGGGTCATATATTTTCAGTGTTGTTTTTGGCTCTTTGAATACCAGGTCATAACGCCTTTTTCGGATCTCGCTCATCTCTTGGCTGTCCTCTGTAAAGTTACCTTCTTCTATTTTCAGTGAGCCAATTGAGTTTGTGGTTCTGGATTTACGTTTTGCATATGAGTATAAAGTATTTTGGGTCATTTCTTGTTTATGGCTTTGTCTTCATTTTCCTGT
Source organism: Panulirus argus (assembly GCA_038088735.1). Lineage (NCBI taxonomy): Eukaryota > Metazoa > Arthropoda > Malacostraca > Decapoda > Palinuridae > Panulirus > Panulirus argus. The sequence goes on along the minus strand of JAYMFT010005982.1, from coordinate 7,494 downwards.
TTTATATGTGTCCAATAATTCTCTTGATAGGTTTTATATCCGTAGCTGGTGAAACTGTGGCATCTTTAGAGGAGCTGCATTCTTTTCGCCTCCAGTACAGTGCTCGTCTTCCTCGTTCTAGCCTGAACCTCGCTGGTATATGTCTGTTGCATGCTTGGAGTACCAAAGTGGTCATGTCATTTACAAATTCCTTCTCTGTATTGGTACTCAGCAGGGTTTCCCATTCAGTTCAGTTTATTTAACGTTTCTTTGCGCAGCACGCTTCCACGTGACCCGCCCGCTCAGACACCCTGCTATCATACTGTTATCATAGTTTCTGTATGGAGACCAGCCACACGAGGGTTGACCGTTATGATTGTTTCCTCTTCCTGAAATCTTCTCGCCCTTAAGAATTTGGCTGAGCTTAGATATATTTTTTGTTCCTCGTTCTTTTTCTTCGTAATTTTCATTTTTCTTTTCATTTAAGATGGGCGGGATTGGGGCGTGTTTATGCCCGTGCTATAACTGCTGCTAGAAAAGAAGTTCGGCGAATGACGACCCATTGCATTGTATACCTCCTTAAGTCCCTTGAGCAGGACCTTATGATCTTTGAGCAAGACTTTACCACTCCTCGATATGATGGCCTGGCCTTTTACCCGGCACATGAAGGTTAGGTCCAAGGCCAGGCCACCGTAGCCATGGGCCATACCTTCGTGCTTAAGAGTGCGTTTGAGGCTAGCGCTACGGTGTGGAGCCTTTATAACATTATGCAAAACTTAAATATTGTGAAAAAGATGAAAATGGCCGAGTTATAGAGAAAGCCATGTTCCATGGTTTTATGCTGGGGAGGAGTGTGACATTCTGTCATTGATAGTGTTCCACGGGTCTTTTGAAGCTATTAGCCCTCCGTACCGGGTATATAGCTGGTTATTTACCCCCGTTGCATATAAGGTGTTGATGACTAATTGGGCGGTTGGAAGAAAGAGATCTTTGTTAGCACGGTAATGAAGGCTCGCGACACACTGGACAACTTGACTCCAAAATCTTCATTAGGAGAGATGACTTGCGCTCGGGGGAGGGATGCGAGTGTATGTGTGACGCTGCCAAGTACGGGACTGCGACGTGTTGCCGTGTGTTTGACGTGCTTAACTACGGTTCTCATAGTGTGTGTGTGTGTGTGTGTGGCGTGCTCAGGATGCCTCGCACGGTGCGTGTGACGCGCTCACCACGGCTCACCGTATGTGTGATATGCTCGTCAAGGCTCTCATGGTATATGTGACGTGCTGACCACTCGGGCAAAATGGTGAGGGCTAGGGCCGGCCTGTGGCACCACAAGAGGCTGGACAGAGTAAGGGGATGAAGGCAGGCAAGGCGCTCGTCCTAGACACTCGCCAGACGGGAGGAGCTCGGGATGTCGGCCAGGTGCCCACTTCCGCATCTCTTGTCTCATGCGCCACCGGGTCACCCGATGCCCTCACACCCATCTTCTGCTCGACGACGATCTCTGCGTTGCTCTGCCGCCAATAGTCATCTGTTGGCTCCTGTACCGCCACCAGGTGATCTGTTGGCTCTTGTGCCACCATCAGGTAACCTGTTTGCTCCAGTGTCGCTACCAGGAGGTTTGTTGGCTCCTTTGCCACTGTCAGATGATATATTGGCTCCTGTGCTGTCACCAGGTGACTTGTTGATTCACATAATGGTATTTGATGACCTACTGGTACTTCTGTTCCCAGCAGGTGATGTTCTGGCTCTGTTTTTGCCACCAGGTGACGTGACTCCTAAGTTGTTACTTGCTGACCTGTGATGGCTCCATTGTTGCCACCATGTGAACTGGCTCGTATTGCCACCAGCTACCAGGTGACCTGTGTTCTCCTGTGTTGCCACCAAGTGGCCTAGTGACTCCTGTACCGCCGTTTGCCGACCCATCATGCAGTGTGCATGTGTGTGTTCCGAACCCTGGTGTCCTCGACTCACCCCTGTAAATTTGCTTACATAGTTTTCCACTTATATGTGTATGGGTTCAGAGCAAACCTGTGCTGCGTGTATATCTATATATTCAGTTTATAGATATCTTAGCTCACCTCTGCAGCTTGACTTACTTTTACTCTTCTGTCTTTATACATACATATGGGTATATGTATTTGTACATTAAGTACATGGAGCCTTCAGCCCACCTCTGTCACTTGTGTGGTATCCACAGGTATAACTATACTCTCTAGCTTGTCGACCGCCTGCTTTGTCATGTTGATGCCATAACTTACGGCCTGGTAAACTGAACCTCTAAATATTTGACTTCAGTGCCGTCACCATACGACCTGCCGGGTAGAGTTTCGATCGCCCAGCACAACACGCATCGTGTGATGGATAATGGGAAGAGCTTATAGATCAGGACCCGTGGCTAGAAACAATCCAGATGATGGTGTTACATGCTTTATTCATCACTGTACCAGTCAGGTGGTACACAGTGTACATTGAACCCAGCTGAACCTCAAGTTTGGTTGAGGTCACCTCGAAGCCCCGTCAGGTGAGATCGAGATAAAATGAAGAGTAAGTTTTAGTGCATGGATGATGGTGTACGCATCTGTGTGTTGTAGGTGTCAGCAGATGTTTACCCAACTGTATCATCTGATTCTCAGTCTTTTTTGTACATATTCGTGGTCGCAAGTAATATATTATAGGTAAAGAATTGAGATCCGTTGAGGTAGGGGAGCCGTTGTAAGAGCGGGGTAGATATACGAGTCCCTGTTTTTGTATGCATAGGTGTCATGCACATTCTTAGTGCTGATGCCGGAATTTTGAGTGATGTGTTTTTGTCGGATAGACACATGGCAGTGGGATAGAGTTATTTGTTCGACTGAATTACTTGCTCTCATGGGAGACGAGCGTGCTCTAGTCATGTGTTTAATGCTGTACGTACTGGTGTAGTGGAGGCGAGAGGTTGGAGGGTGAGCAGTAGCGAACCGGCAATACTGCTGCCGGACATGGCTGCCAGTGATATAATTCATCCTCCCAGCTGCATGTTAGCGTACCATGTTTTTTTGTTGTGGCAGTAAATCTTACGATGACGGCTGGTGATTTGTTCAGGCTGCGAACTCATTACCACCACACACCTCTGTCGCCACCACCATCTACCAGTGGAACGCAACATACATCGCCCTCACGTCTTTTTTTTTTTTTCCAAATGAAGATCGTGCTGATGTTAAGCATCGCTATCGTCTGGACTCAAGAGAGGTTGAAACACCTGGTTTGCTGCACGGTGTTCCCCGGTCTCGTCCCCCCGGCAGGCCTCACGTGAGCCAACCCCAGGACGAGACCGTTGTTTGCGTCCCGCCGTTAAGGCCAACTGTTGCCCCAAGCCTCATTATCCTGACGCAGGCCTCTCACCCTCCTGGCTTGTTGCTGGTGCATGACATTCTCTACCCCGCCCATTAAGCTGTTAACTTTTGCCCTCAGTTCATCATGCATCATCTTTTCACCTCGCCTCGCGTGTTCTGCACCTTTACATACCAGTATGGGGGAAAACAAGATACTTTGATAAAACTTGTGGTTGTCTTCTCCGAAGACCACCTGCTCTTCACCTCGCCTTCATGTTATCCCTGACTGTTATCTTGATCCTGGTTTTCTTCCTCAAGTCCTTCCTTTGACCATATTCTCAGATTTATTTTATTCACTCTTTTTCATGCCTTACTCACTTCTGTAATGTTGACCCTCGCTTCTTTTTCTGGCAGTGAACTTCACATCCTTTTCCTGACGGTCGACCTTCAGTTCCTCCCCTCTGCCCTCATGCACTTGTTCCGCACATCCTCAATGACCCTTACGTCTATACCATGACCCTCGGCTACATGTCTTGATCTACATTGAAAACCCAAGTGTTTACCAACTCCTTTCTGCTGATCCTCACTCCCCTGCCCTGTGCAACCCAACGGTGGTCTCATTGAGCAGTTCATCCTTCTTGTTTGGAGATCCAGTTCCTAGTTTTACTTCAGACTCCTTTGACTTACTCCTCGCTTTCCTGTCTCTTTCCTTGTCCGTCATTCTGTTGTGTTACCGTTCGCTCCTACAGCCGTAACGTAACCCCCCTGCTGTCCTCTATTGCCTCTTGTTTCATTACTTTGGTCTTTACTTCCACGTTTGCCTACAGATCCTTTGATCTATCTCCTATCCTGCCCCTCTGTCAAGATCATCCCCAGCTTTTTCATACCCGGTCTCAGTTGTCGTGTTCTTCGTCCCCTTATCTTGCCCTACGCCCTTGTCTATCCGTACATATACCTCACGGTAGCTTCGGAAGTCTTCTGCCTACACAGCATGTTCCTCGAACGAGCTGCCAGTCAGGGCTGTTGGAGGCTTACATAGCCACCCCATCCTGGGTGGGTCTGATGTATACTTTGTACATAAGTATCCAGACCATTTTTTGAATTCCTCCTCTGTTGCTAATGACTGCAGGCATTGTAACAAACAGTTTTGGGCCTTGGACGTTCAGGCTGTTTTCTTTGATTATGATATCTTTCGATATGTGTGGTGATATTTTACAGAGTTTTCCATGTCTATAATGTCAGCAGGGAACAGTCCTGTAGAGCAGAAATGGATACGTACCTTTAAAGGAAGTTCCAAGCGTAAATTATGACATATCTGCCCCGTTTATGGTGTAGTAAGGACAGCGAAGAGTACTGAAATCCACGGATGTTGAGGTAAAATGGCATTTCATCGGTGATTAAGTTTTGGTCACCTGAGCGTCAGTCGCATGAAAGATTTTGGTTTTTACTTTTTTAGCACCATGCTGTCTTGCATTTTCCTCTCTCAGCATTGTCTAACACTGCCCTGGTCTTGTCCTCATTACCTTCCCTTAGCAACCTGCTACCCTGGTCTTGCCCTCACCGCCATACCTCTTAGATCCAGTGAGGTCGGAGGTAATTCTTGCTATTCGTCAGAAGATATAACAGAACATTTCCTCTGTCCTGTTTTCTTGACCCAGATACTCTACAAACATACTCCCTCTGTCAGCTGCGAGTACTTCAGTCATCATGTAACTTGTTTTATAATCTGCTCATTGTGGCCCAGTTCATCTGCACTGTGTATTCTTGCCGCTTACAGGACGTTGTGGGAGTGGCACCATAGGTTCCTTGCGTCTGACGGCAGAATGATGAAATCCTCAGCCAACTTCCCTAGTCCTCCGCTCACCTCGTAATGCTATTCTGTCTCCTGTCCTCGCTCTTACCTTAGCACCTACCCTTCATATGACCTCTTACCTTCGCCCACTCCACAACACTTCCCTCTTCCCGCACCTCCTTACCTTGTTCTCGTACTTGGAATCCAGGAATGGTGTGCCTTTACACAGGATTTCTTGCCCCATTTGCCCCAGAATAACTACCAATGGCTAATTAAAACTTTGGCCAGCTAACGTTGTTTATCCTGCTGGCAACTTCTGTACCTCCCACTCTCCTTGTGGCGCTCGGCCAGTATTTTCACAAGACAAATTTCTTTTCTTTTATATAAATATAAATTATTTCCCTCCCTTTGTTCCTTTCTGCCCGGATGATGAAACTATATCATTGTGCAGTGCAGAGGGTTAGGGATTGCAGTGGAAGACCTCGGGGTGTGGTAGTGTGCTCTCGAAGTACATCGTACACTGCTCTCACAGATCGCCCCGGCATCCAGGTCGTCAGGGTCTTCACTCATTTGCGCTTCCGCTAACAGCATGAACGTGGGGTGCACAATAAGTTTGCCAGAGATACCGGCACAAATCATATCACTCCTGGTACTGCCAGGTCTCTTGTGCCACCCTCACGAGACCCAACGTTGTCAGTGGTCACCCTCTGCCGCCAAATATTGTCACTTCGTTCCCACATGATCTTTTTTTCTTGTTATTTGGACAGATTTGGGAGCGAATTTCTCGTGCGTAGCCGGAAACCTCGTATGGGACGTATGGCGGCGAACATTTATATGAAAAGTTCGAACCCAGATCTGCCTGGCCGCTTCGCTCTATTACGGAACGTAGCCAACAGCAAATGTGGAGCTTCATGTCTGGACACTAAATGACGTGGTATGAAGAAATTACATTGTTGTTTCCTTTGTTCTTCGAAAGATTAAGTTGCCGGGAGTCTGCGCGGACCACATGGTGAACAGAGGAAACGAAAGTTCATTATTGCATGGACACCACCACCACCACAAGTTTTGGTATGTGGCAGAGGTTCGGTTGGGAATCAGGCAGACAAGGGTGTGCACAGGGAACAGGACGCTGTGAAGCTGGTTATCGCGGGTGAATTTTGTCTGATCACGCAGACGAGCCGCTATGACGACATGGCTCGCAGATGAGAGTGTGATATGACCTTCTAACCTGACCCTTAAGGGCAGGTCAAGGGCCTGGTTGTATCGCCGTGCTCCGAGGTCGTACTGTCATGCTGAATGGTCGTACCGTCGTGCTCCAGTGGTTCAATAGTGTCATCAGTGGCGTACTGCCCCAGGTTTTCCAGTGGGAATGCATATCAGTATTTAACAGGTTGAGGCTATTTTGACTGCTGTGGGGCGCGAAGGTAGCAGCATCAGGCACCATCTCTGCTGCTACATCTTGTACGTCTTTTCTATCTCATTATGAAGAGACTCGACCCTCCTCTTCCATGAAACTTCACATTTGAATTCCTAATATCTCCCGTATCGAAGAAGTGAGTTGTTCTTCTCGTTTTCCCGTTAGATGTATGTTATTGTTTAAGTGGAAGACCCTATTGATGACCTTGTGGAGGGTTTTAGTAATAATGTGGAGGGGTTGGGGGCACGTGTTGTGATGAGACTTATGTGTTGTATTTGATACTGGATTTGAAGAGGAGGAGGAGGGGAAAACCGGAGAGGAGACACAGATCCTTGGCTGCACACGACTTTCACAATAGTCTCTTGGTATTTCCTTTCGTTTTTTTATGATGTATTGTGGTGTTTGTCAACCGATAGTTTTGGTCCGTTGATCGAGCTTTCTGGCTGTATGCTCAACCACGCTCGTATAATACTACGGTCTCGTTTCCGAAAACCCACGACAAAGAATGTATAAACTGCGTAAAAAGAGGAGCCTTCCTGCCGTTGCTTATAAAATCCCGATCGATGGAGTTGCGACAGGGCCGGGAGCGTGCCATGAACCCATGTCCTCCCGCGTCAGGTAGGTGCTTAGATGCCATGTATTCACTAACTTTTCTACAGAGCGTTTTTTAGGAGTATTTTCTTTTTTTATAAAGTGTGTTGCCACTGCTTTTGGGCCATAGTTTGTTAACCGGGCCAACGGCGGGGTTGGTGGGGGGGGGGGCGGTCCCTGTTCTTACAGTACCTCAGAGCGGTACGGCGTCGAGGATGTCACACACTTGGAGTTGGTACGAGTGTGTGGGATGATCATCCTGGGAACGCTGAGGAGGGCAGGGGGTGGTGGGCTTGTGTCAACCCTCACTGGCTCGACTGCAACAAGGAAAATTCCCAGCACTAACCCTACTCCACACTTGTGGATATATTCACACGCACTCATAAAGCAGTATATATATA
>JAYMFT010005971.1:0-17127 GCA_038088735.1 Panulirus argus | reverse complement strand
TATGCATGTGTATGTGTATGTATGTATATATGTATATGTTGGTATGTATATATATGTACTGTGCATATATGTGCATGCATGTATATATGTGTGTATGTGGGGGGATGAGTCTTTCTTCATCTGTTTCCTGCGCTACCTCGCTAACGCGGGAAACAGCGATCAAGTATAATAAATAAATAAATATACACATATACATATTCATACTTACTTGCCTCTGTCTATTCTTGACACCATCCCGCCCCACAGGAAACAGCATCGCCATTCCCTGCGTCAGTGAGGTAGCACCAGGAAACAGATGAAAAAAGGCCACATTCACTCACACTCAGTCTCTAGCTGTCATGTGTAATGCACCGAAAACACAGCTCCCTATCCATATCCAGGCCCCACAGACCTTTCCATGGTTTACCCCAGACATTTCACATGCCCTTCTTGTAGTACTTTCCAAAAGAAAGAAGCGGGCAAGGAACCATGAGAGGATATTTCCTTCTAAAGCATTGTCATCTGTTCTTGACATTACCTCGCTTATGCACGAAATGGAAAGCATGAATGAATATATATGCACAAAGGTCAGTCTCCATTAATATGAATGCCTGATCATCCAAATCCTGATTGTCCTATTAATTTTGTATATTATATTCATTAGTATTACCACACTGCAGTTCAGTGTAACTAAACACACAAACAGAAAGTGCTGGAACCTGTCATTTTTTATCCATATTTGCAGAAAGCACATATATGGACAATATAGATCAACACATTTTCCTATTTATCTGCACAGGGGATATGCTCCTGGATGTGAATCCACACATTCCCTGACAGTCTACTTATTAGTTTTGTAAACAATTTACACAGAAGACAAGATGGTGTAAGGTTAAAGTGGAATAATTAGCTTGAAGCAGCAGAGAGGTGGGTTTGCAAATCCTATGCAGTCAGTGGTACACTTCCTCCACAATTTGCTCTGAGCAATATTTAGATTGACGGTAATATTCTTCCATCTCACGAAGAAAATCCCGAAAACCATTCATCAAACAGTCTGGCAGTTATCTGGGCCCTTATATATGATACCCAGTGAATTGGTAAGATGTGCTGATTGAAACCTGTTAAGGCCAGGGGATTCTGGAGGAGGAAAACTAGTAATGTTTAACATTCAAAGTCGCCCACAACATTGCAACAAAGCATGAAAGTCAATCAATCTTTCACTCCATTGAAGCTGAAGCTGACTTGACTTTCTTTGAAATGCATGTTCTTTCAAGCAATTGCTTCAAAAGTAAGCAAAGGTTCAGCATTATATACTTGCACCGGAAAGTAGCCCTTAGCTCTATGAAACCCTTCACCCAGGAATGTAGCAACAGCTGCTCACTGTTAGCAATTATTTTCTTTTCTTACTTGTTCACCATTTCCCACACTAGTGAGGTAAAACAAGGTACGCAAGAAACACCCTCATTTGCTCACATTCACTATCTAGCTGCCATGTATAATGTCTGAAACTACAGCCCCAATCAACAATCAAGCCCCATAAACTGCTCTGTGGTTTCTCCTGAAATCTTTATATGCCCTCATTCAGCCCAATGATATTAAGTTACCCCCCATATACTATATCACTTTTAGTTGCTTTATCCAATGCATGCCTTTCAACATCCTCAATATTCTGGCCCCTATAATTTAAAGCTTTGTTTACTCCAAAGAAGTTTATGTATAAACATGTATCAAAAACAGTTTACGCATCAACAGACAGTTTGGCAAGAAAATTGAACATTGGGTGCGGAGAACATAAAACAACCAAAATACATCAAAGTTAACTAATCTCCTACAGGCAGATCCCTCACCTGTGCATCGAGTGCAGATGAAGGGGATACATGCATCTCTTCCTCAGCTGGAACAGGAAGTCCTCTCAGAGACTGAAGAAGGTTTGAACCATCCCCAGTGTTAGAATCTCCTGCAAAGAAAATAAATTTTGGCAAACGCATGATCATATTGCATTTTAAATACAAGCACTGTCAACGGCCTTTAGACCCCAGGATTTTCTGAGACAAGTGTCATGCTTTCTACTTTTCTTGAACAGTATTCTTAGTTTTCTATGGTACCTGAACTTCAACCAGTATACCACTACATTGGGAATAGAAAGATGAATACTGATTTCGTTTATGAAAACTGATATTTGCACTTTGAAAGTTCAAAAGAAGCAGTCTTCTTTCATGTCTATTATGGCAGCATGACTAAGAATGACAAATGCAAAGCACCTCAACATAGTTTGCATTATTTCATGTGAAAAAAGGCAGTCCTACAAAAGTCGAAGCGTCCTATGCTACCTTTCATCAGAATACATTCAAGAACAAGCATCCCCAGTTTGTTGTCATGAGTAGAAAACTTTTATCAAAATTAAGAAATATTGAAAACTAAATCATTGTAAGAAAAAAAGTGGAGCATGAAGGTTTTTAGTTCAAAAACTAATATGATCACTGTATTTAGTTTTCGGAGCCCCAGTCCAACAAAACTGATTCATGAAAAGGTATATGGTTAAATGGTGTAATTCAGTAACAATTTATGGAAATTATAATAACGCTAAAGGCCACAGCATTAATGAAATCAATGCCATTGTTAATAGTGATGTCAAGATAATGATACAGTCCACTGTACAATATACTAGGAACAAAAATCACATGACAAGAATAAAATATTTCATAAGCAGTGATGAAAGGCAATGTGAATGTAGGGGAAACAAATATTTCTATTAATTCAACATCCACTTCAAAACAAAATTCACTCCAAAACTAAAGAATATTCTGATACTGAATAAATTCAAATTATGGCACAAAGGAATGGACTATCAAGTATCAACCCCAGTGCCATTTCATGTGATTGCACAGGTCTGATTGAAGAGGACTTTCCTTCAAACAGGAATTATTTCTGAATAAAGACTAACCTTCAGTTTTTGGCACTGGTAAATTGCTGACTATCATAGATGAAGAAGAGGGCTGCTTAACTTGTTCGTCCACTACCCCTTGTGGATCAGAAGGCACAGGCGTTGATGTGGGTTCTTGATGAGGACTCTCTGCCAGTGTTAGGAGGACACTGGCCATGGAAGTGTTGACTTGGTTGTTAAGGTTGCATTGCTGAAAAATGAAGATACAATGAGCCAGTGAAAAGCTTATATTTATGCTAGACTTCAAGCAGTTTTCTCATGACCCATCAGATTAACCTAAAATGAAGAACACAAATTATTATGCAACAGTCAAACTTAATGCATAAGAAACAAAACTAAAATGTTCCCAATTGGTGGTCTGCATTTTTTTATCCTGACTGCTAACCCCTTTCTTAGCAAGTTAGCCTCAGAAACAAACAAATAACAGTCTCATTTGTACATATCTACTCTAACTGTCTAGTATAATGTACCAGAACCAGAGCCTACCATACACAGCCTAAACTGAGAGAAATCTTAATACCTCCAAATGGACATTTACCCAATAGGTTTCATGCTTCAATTTTAAAGCCTTGGTGGTGGCAGTGCGCAATATTCTCTCCCCACAGTCATCATCCTACAAGCATGTCAATGACAGCATATTCTAGTGAGTTTTCTAGGAATGAAATTATGCAAATTTTTGCTACTTTAGAGAAGCAAGCAGACAAAGATCATAGAGTATCTGACAGATCATGTCTTGAGATCATGCGGAGTGATCTTTTGGACAATGACTCTTCCAAGCCTGACAGTTGATCGAGATGAGGGTGGAGAAGGTTTTCTAGCAAAAGTTTTCTGCCAGCATCCTACTTGACCTTGACAATAGTGCAGCTGGTAAATCAAACTTTTATATTATTGATGTTTTTGGAAAAATTACCAATAAATCAAAATGATTATAACACGAGAAGTTTTATAAAACAAAAATCACCAGACATCAATTTTTTTCAGTGTAGGTCAAAAATTATTAAAAGAGCCACTCTCACACTTTCTATCGCACTGTGCTGAAACATGTCCAAAACTTCTGTACATTATTACAGTGAAAGAAGTGGATATAATGCACTTCTGAAATTGTATGAATATCTTTAAAACTGTATGGTTAAATACTGTTCTTAAACAACTTGAAAAATGTTAATTATGAGAGTTGGAAAGGAAAATGTAGTGTGACATCAAGGGTTAAATATGGAAATTAACTGACTTACAGGAATATCTTAAAAATTTTCTAAAACAATTATACCTAGGCTTCAACTATATAAGGAAGAGGATGCATTCCTAGACAACTTGTTGCAAACTGAATCCAACATTAAGCAACACTGAAACCCATCTCATAACAGAGTTATGTGCCTGACAAAAAAATTTTCAAGTGTAACTCTTAAGAATACATTATAAAGTATTTGAAACAACTTACCATCCACAAATATAGTATAGCATACCAAACTGTCAATACATAATTAAGATGATATTTAAAGAAAGATTCCTGAAAAAGGGACAGTACCAAATCATGAGGTATATTTAGGTGCTACTGGAATGGGATGGGTTGGGCTGAGGGTGAATGGGATGGAAAGAGGGGCACTAGGGTAATCTGTATCATTCCCTGAATTATATGGTTCAACAAACATTGCTCAATAATGGGTAATGCATATGATATTTCACAGACTTGTCAAAAAAAGTGTGGTTATAGCACAAGGAGTTTGTGAAATGGAAAGGGGGCTACTGGTAGGGAGAAGGCTGTTGCTAGCTTTGTCTATGTTACCCTCTGAATAATCTGATCATACAACTTTTAAATGGAGAGCATCTACACTTAATGAAATGCTTATACTTACTGTGGACATAGTAAATAATAGGGGAGCAGAGATCATAAAATGAACATATTTTACCGGTTGCAGGGATACAACTGTGAACAAATATCACAAATTACAGTGACATACTTCATCAGAAAAAGAAAATATTAAAAGGAAGTTTTCTTTTAATCTGTTGAAACACAATACAACATATCCTAATTCTGAAGTGTCCAAAAAGTCAAAATTCAAAGCATTATAACTTGAGGCCCTGGTGTATGATGACAATGAGAAAGAATGTCAAGATGAGTGTAAACATTACTTATCTGGAATTCCACAAACTATCACTTTTAATATTAAACAAGATACAAAATAAATGAACAACATAATTAACAAAGATAATGCTAACTAACCTTATTTTGAGATATAACTGCTGTTGATCCAGCAGACATATTCAGATTACTGAATGGCAGTGAGCCTACTAACAATACTGGGGCACTGTCATTCTGCTGAGTGTTGATGCTTGCATTCCCCATGAGGATAGTGGAATTCTCCCCACTATTGCTCATTTGGGATATCAATGCTGGAAGTGAAGCCATATTCTGTCCATTAGACAAACTTATAGCATGATTTTCTCCTGAGGGAACCAGCAGCCCTCCATCATTACTAGAAGGAAGAGTGATGGTACACAACGATGATTCAGGCTGCTCTTCTTGTTTATCTAGGGTGTGACTGACTTTTCTTTGATGCTTTGGTTGTATTTGTTGCTGGCCTGAGAGTACACCTGTCATGGTAAGCACAGCTTGCTTTCCCTGATTCTTGGTGAAATCTACTGTTGTTGAATGAGGTAAAACAGGTAAGCCTGTAGGAAGAACATTAACGTTTGGGTACTGGAGAATAACATTGTTGGTTTCTAAATGTTGAGGAGTTACACTGGCTGTGGAAGGTGCTATAACAAGGGGTACCTGAGATGAACATCCCCCTACTTGCACAACACCCTGTGGGGCAGCCTGTGAGTGGGTCAGAGGCAAACACAGCTGAGAAGGGACATTTCCACCACCATTTATTTGAAGAGGCTGAGAAAGCTGTGAGGTAAGGTGAGTTGCAGTATTCCCCTGAACTGCTAGCAAGTGAGATGAGTGGGTTGCTGTCACATGAGTGACACACTCACTTTGACTTCCATAATGTAGACCACACACAGAACACTGGAACATTACTCGGTGATTCGAGGTAACATGGAGGTCCATGTGTGCTTGTGAGCAAACCAAAGCTCCACATGGTCCACACTGCAGTGGAGTGGTAGCCTCAACCCCACATTCACTACAAGTAACCCCAGCTAACCTCATGAACCCTTGAACCTTACCCTCAACTACTGAGGTTAAATTCTGACCACTTTTCTCATCAGCATGAATTGGGTTACTTTCAACCACTGTGGGAACTGCTATGGTGGCCGAGGGTACTAACACAGGTGTGACAGTCAGTGCAGTTTCTTGGACAGGTGGTGGGTTATTTACTATGAGAGGTGCGATTGTTAAAGGATGCTCTTGAAGTGATGATGGGTCATCTGGGTAGTCAACATCTTCCATATTTTCAGTTCCAGTTTTCTTCAGATTTCTCAGTATGCTTGAAGTTCCACTTAAAACTTGTTGCACTTTCCGACGTTCCAATGCACATACACTTTCCACTGTTCGTCGAACAATTTCAGTGAGGTCTTGACTACCCAATTCTGGCACAACATATATCTGAAGTAGGGACAGAGGCATATCATGATACACTTTTATCTGTTCTCTTGCTGTCGTATGAAATACATTGGAACCATAGGCCCCTATCCACCACCAGGCTCCACTGACCTTTCTATGGATCCCCCTAACCTCTTTATATACCCTAGTTCAGTCCATCGACAGCACATCATCCCCTGTATACCACATTGCTCCAATTCATCTTTATCCTGTGCATGCTGTACACACTCCTGCATGTTCAGGCCCTGAGCATTTAAAACTTTTTTCACACAATCCTTCCATATCCAATTCAGTCACCCCCTTCTCCTTGTCCCCTCCACTTCTGACACATATATCCTCTTTGCCAACATCTCTCTCATTCTCTCCATATATCCAAACCATTTCAGCACAACCTTTTTAACTCTCTCTACCATACTCTTTTTATTATCACACCTTTTTATTATCACACTCTTTCTATTATCACCCATCCACTCATATACACACATATATGCATACATGCACATATATCCACAATACATACATACACATACCAACATAAACATAGACATATACATACACATGCATATGCACATACATATACATACACATGCATATGCACATACATATACATACACATGCATATGCACATATACATATTCATACTTGCTCGCCTCCATCCATTCCTGACGCCACCCCGCCCCACAGGAAATAGCATCACCACCCCCTGCATCAGCGGGGTAGCACCAGGAAAGTGACAAAAAAGGCCACATTCGCTCACACTCAGTCTCTAGTTGTCATGAGTAATACACCAAAGCCACAGTTCCCTATCCACAACCAAGTTCCACAGACCTTTCCATGGTTTACCCCAGATGTTTCACTTTTCTTGTTCTCCTCCTCCTCTATTTCACTCTTACCAATACTGCATTTTCAGTCTTATTACATATCTGCTTCTTATTACCTAACTGTGCAAGCACAGAGATGTTTAATTTGGATGTCAGCTATACAGAGATAATAAAACAGAGATTGAGGTACTACAAACTTTCAGGAAGATATTGCAAGTTTCATCCAACTAAACATGGAAAATAGTGCTGCTACAAATATACAATGAAATGTGTAAATATGATATTCATCCTATATTTGTGTGCATACAGCATCATCGTACCTCATGTCTGGACTTTTTGTTGGTTCCATCAAGTCGCTCAAAGGCCAAGCTGTGTTGTTTCTGAAGATGATTCCTCAGATCCTGGGAATATGCATAGCTCTGTGCACAGACACCACAGACCTTACAAAACAAAGATGAAAAGAGATATGTTCATTTTGAAGTTTGCATCCTAATCTTCAAATTTATATGAGTACCTTTAAATATCAAATGCTCTTTGAGTGAATGACCTGACTTAAGATATCAAAAAATATCAAACATTCTTAAAGTGCCAGTTTTGATAGCTAATTATTTGATATTCAAAGTGAAAGGTCTATGTATTCAATAGTGTTAGTGCAAAAGGTCAGACTACAATGTAATAAGCACTCTTACAATCGTGTATTTTCACTATGCAAGTATATCAAATACCCGAAGAGTAAAAGGTTTAGTCCTAATTATAACAGATACTTTCACTGTGATATCACTTGCCCATATATATCAAGTATTCTTAAAAGAGACAAATCTGGCCTATACAAATAAGATGCTTAAAAATCTAGCTGAAAATGGATAGGTCTATCCTATATAACTCACATGCTTAAAAATCTAGCTGAATATGCCTGACGGACACATTCTTCCAGACCTGTTCAGTCAAAGCTGGGAGATTGTGACACGGAAATCTTCACTATTCAAACAGCTCTCCCTAAAATCTACCATTTGTGGGTCAGCCAGCTGCACTTCAAGTAATGAAATAGAAATATCATCACTACGTCATACTGCAACCCCAAATGGAGTTGACTCGTGCCCTGTACATTATATATCCACCTTCTACAAGAATTTGCCTTCAATACATTCAAAAAGTCAGCGCTCATAGGCAGATTTAGCCCTCAAGCCTCTTCTACAAGACTGAGGAAACATATTCTAATAAACATAAATGCACATCCCTGGGGATATTGAAGAAAGAAAACAACCTACGTATCTCCTGCATGTCATAGAAAGTGACTGGAGTAGAAGCGTTGAATTCTATATCTTCCTAAACTGTATTATCACCTTCTAAAGGCATGGAGAAGGGGGCCAAGTGATGCTTTTTCCACAAAGGCTCAATTCCTGATACTACCTCATAAAGGTGGAAAAGACAAATAAGAATGAAAAAAATCAATCTTACAGCAAAAATTGCAGAATAAATTATGAGATCTTGAAACAGCACATATTTACCAAATCACTGAAAGACAGCTCAAATTTTTGCAATATTTCATTAATTTACATGTCCCATTCCTTTCATTTGTTTATGGCACAGCCCCCATTCCACATCAGGGCTGGGCCTGTATCAATCTATTCACAGTGAGAGAGACAGCTGACTACCTAGACAGGGTCATTGAAGCCAAGTCCACTCATTCATAGCCAGTAACACTAACCATTAAAACCTGTACTGTAATCAAGGTGGTATACAACAAATGGGAGAAGAAACATACTGTTAAATGAAGAAACAGACAATACCTTCAGGGTAAGAAAATTTGAGAGAGCCTTATGTAATGAAACATGCAGTGTCGAAACGTGTTCACAAAAGATTACCTTAACAAATCCTAAGAATTAATACCTACTCCACAATATCTGCTTATTTGAAAACTGATTCATATTTGCATCTTACCCAACGTTTTAGATGATAATGGACCATGAGGCGATGACGAAGAAGGTTAGTTTTGTCTCCAAACATCTTGCCACATTCAACGCATGCTTCTTTGTGATTTCCATGGATCATGCGGTGGTGGGCTCGGCATTGCTTAAATGCCAAGGAAATTATGATTTACCATACAGTTAATATAGAACTAGAGATATTTTGGCAACTATGCGGGTTAACCTGATACTTTATATCAACTTTATCTTTCTTTAAGATCAATAAAGTTCATATACATTATACCCTTAGCTCTCCCATATGGTTAAGAAAGCACCATTAGAGGGAAAGGGGACCAAAGGTAAAAGTTTCTTTTATCACAACTGTCAAGTTTACCACTGAGGCACTCTTCATAAAGTAATAACAACAGTAACAAAGAAGCTGAAAAACTAACATAAAGGTAAATTCCTAAGCAGAATAATACAGTTGTGCTACAGTTAAAACAGTGGGGTTCTGTTCTTGGAAAATGTGACAAAACAAATCAAAGTGAATCCATTTTTCCCATAAGAACACATGTAAAGACTAGTTAACATCCTAGGGACCCAACTTTGGAATACTTACCATGGCAAAATACAAAATAAGTTAATATACAGACAGTAAAGTACATATTCAAATGTTATTTCAATACAAAGTATAGTATAATCAACATGAATAATTACCAGATAAGGTCATGAATCATGCCTATAGAAGTGTACTGAGGTGATGAGGCGAGTGGCAGAGTTAAGTGAACAAAAGGGAAGGGTAGTCTATTAATGAAATGGTATATGCAGACTCTTTGTGGCTTCTGAATTGATCCAAAGCCTGTTAAACTGATCTCTCTCTTCTCATAATAAAATGTTTCTATAACAATTAATAGCATCAACCATCAGCCTACCAACTTGGGAACTGCAGTCTCCCCAAAGATCATCCTTACTGAAAACAGCCACTGCATCTTCAACAAGCTAGAAAACCTATGACAATTGTTTTAATATTACCATATATTTTACCTATGGTTGGGAGATAAGCAAAGCACTCTTCACTGTTCAGTACTCATTCACCAGCATCTAAATGATTCAAAACATTTAAAAATTTCATTTCAGCTGTAATGTTTCAAGAGTAATGCAGTTTTAACCCATGACTACAGGACTACAGCCATAAACCAAAACTTTAAAAATCACAATTTCACAACATTTGTAACTTAAAAGCAGAACCTTACAATACAGAGCAAATCTGTTTCTTCTCTAGCACAAAGCATTAAAGTGAAATGCCATTAAATGGGGTAACTTCATGTATGGCCTACCTGTACAAAAATTCAATATGAGCCATTTGGAGAGTATGACTTTGTTTTTACTAACCTGTAAACGTTTGAAGCACTTCCCACATGTTTCACATACATATGGTTTTTCACCTGTGTGGATCCGCATATGCACTTGAAGCTGGCTAGCATATGCATATCGTCGTGGGCACTTTGGGCATGAAAGCCTGGAAAAGCAACACTAAACTCAAGGACTGCCATCAAGTTGTTAAAATCCTCAATGAAATTGGATCCTACTGTAGAGCCAAACTATAATAAATAATTATGATTTTCAGAAACACATGAGATCATATCAATCATCAATTAAAAACATTTATCATTGCAAGAAATTACATTCTGAATCACCTAGTTTTATGTAAAGGATCATGAACTCTGGCATGGACAGCAAGACGACGAGCAGACATGAAGGATTCATCACACGTGCTACAGACAAATTTCTGGTCATGAGAAGCCATATGTCTCTGTAGACTGCGAGGACGGACATAATTACGGCCACACTTGTCACATGACCAAAGAGGTTCACGTTCACCATGGGAAATTAGGTGCCTGATGAGAAAAACTATAAATTCAGAATTAACGCCAAATACAAAGATTCAAACAATGCCAAAAGCAATTAAAAACTATCTCATTTGTATTCAGTTGTTCTCTCCCCTATTTCATAGTCAGATGACTCATTTACACCTGCTTCATACAATACAGTTTTACCTCTTTCCATTTCACTACATTTTCCAACAACATGCTTATCTTCTTATCCTTCCACATAATCTATGATATTTAATATTTTTCTCTCTCTTCTCAGTCAGTCACTCTTTTAGATATTCTCTTCAGCTTTATGCCATCCATAATTCCACAGAACACCAGTATTCCATCCTATATTTCATCAAAATAGCAAACAAGTATGAAAATGTCCTTTTCTTCATACTTATTTGCTGTTTCCCATGCTAGTGAAGTAGTGCAAGGAACAGACGAAGAAAAGGCAGGAGGGAGTGTTGGAACAGTAAACTGGCATGTTGGGGTATACAGTACGCGACCTGCTGAGGTGGTCGAGGGAAACCATGGAAAGGTCCACGAAGCTTGGTTGTCGATAGGGGGCTCTGTGCATGCCACTATCCTCTCAATCACCATTCTCCTGTACAACTTATATTCAACAAATTTAAGCCTCTGTAATGCAAACAGTCACTTGTGTTTCCCTTGCCTTAATTCATGGAATCATATATGCATTCCACCAATCTTCAGGCACTTCACCTTCAGCCAAACAAACAAAATCTGGTTAAATGTAATGCCATCAAGCCCCAGTTTCAGCTCAACTGTCTGTCAAAAATTCCTCAGAACTTTCCTCTCTCCTTTGACATATCTGTAATTCCACCTCTCGACTCAATGAACATACTTTGTATTACTGTAACATCCACACTAACTTAGAAACTTCACATTACAAAAACAGCTAAGTTTGCATCTATGAAACTGGGAGTCCTGTTTAGATATAATTATTTTTTCCAAACAGTTGCTCCATTTATACAAAGGAGTGATCTGTCCTTATATGGAGTACTGCTCACACATCTGGGGTGGTTCTACCTCTGCATCCTTACTTGACAGAGCTAAGATGAAACTGGCCTGACTTATCAGCTCTCCCAGGATAACTTCAAAAGTTGGTCCACTTACCCTTTGCTGCAATGTTGGCTGACTTTCCCTCTTCTATAGGAATTACTTTGGTTTTTCCAAAAGTCTCAACAAACTTTCACCCTAGCCTCCACTGAGAAGTGGTAAGTCATCTCACCAGCACAGCTCCTTTACAACCAAAATTCTCTATTTAGCACACTTATCAATTAGAACATAATCCAATAATGCCTGTTTACTACCATCCCCACCCATCCATGCATACTTGAGGACATCCCTCTTTTTAAACCAGGTATTCCCAATCCTCAATCGTTTTTGGCAATCACCAGTTCTTTCTCAGCACAAAGCTCCTCAAGCTGTTCTCCATTTTCACTCACAATGGGTACCCATGCCCTCCAATTATCCCCTCCTCATATCTTAATTATTGCTCGTTATTCATTTTTTCAAATCTTAATACAAACTTTCCACTCTACAAATAGTACAGCATGCAAGTACCTGCCATTACAGAAGTTTATAGCCAAAAGAAGAGAGAACTTACAGCTCAAGATGAGCTTTAGATGTAAATCTTCTATCACAAATAGGGCACTGCAACTTCTTTGACTCGTGATTTATCTGAGGATTAAACAAATTTACACATTACCAAATAGGATTTGATTAGATTCAATGATTATCTAAAATTACCTGCCACATCGACAACAAAGGTCATTAGCAGAGGACTCAACTAGAAAAATTCTCCTTAGTATCCTTATTAATAAAGGGTTTTTCAATTAAGAGCTTAAATGTGACAAAGCACAACTTGTCAAAGATATCCCTTAACTGCCTCTTTACAACACATGAAAGCATCATCCACAGCACAATATATAATGAAATGATGTTTCAATATTGGACAGGTAAGATAAATACATAAGTACAATGTCAATGATGATGATGTAAAACCTCTTCAGTAACAATACTTTAACAAAGTTAAAACCAAAAGAAATTAGCCTTTTCTTCCTTACTTTGTGTACCCGAGCCATATGCTCTATTAGATGTGCACGTGTGCGCACCCGACGTTTACAGGTCTGACACTGATGGCGGCCCAGAGAGCGTGCATGTGTGCCACGGTGACGACTAAGGGCTGACTCTGATCCACAAGTCTTCCCACACTCTAGGCAGCGATGCTCATGTGCAACTGTGATGACGGTAAAACAAATCTACATACAAACATTTGATTTTGAAAATTCATGTTTCACTTTCAACCACCATGAATAACTTATTGATTCAGACATTAGATAAAACAAAATGAAAGTTAACATGCAACTATGGTCTACATCATACATAATCTTTCTTTAATCAATCTTCCTAAGATATATGATATTTTACTGCTATACAGCAAAACCAAGGAGGCTCATACAAACCACTTCAACACTAGGGCCTCTAAAATACATCTATAATATACTCTGTTGCATAGAGACAATATGCTACCTTCCTCTATCTTTCCAACCTGCCATCAATCTAATCCTGATCCTATTTTCACTAACTTTACTCAGAACTGATACCATTCATTCCTAAGTCATTATTTTCAAATATCTATACAACCTCAATATTCCCCTCTTTTACCCTATCAAACACTATATATCTCCCTCTTAACTTCCTCATTTTAAGCTTTCCAAAATATTTTTCATTCCAGATCGACATCTTAGGAAACATACTTCAATGCATGAACATTCTTAACTACTTAACCATTTCAGATCCATATTTCATTTGCCAGCAGAGAAGAACAAAGCATTCCTTAAGTATTCCTTGTAACATCTCTTAAAATTTTACCCTTCATTACTCTCTTCATAAATTCAGGAATCAAAAAACCTTTCTGAAGTTTCTCTGATGCCTCAGTACCACATCTACCTTTACCTTCAAAAATTCTCTCTAAATTACTTCCATGTTCTTTGTCTTTGGTCATCTGAACCAGCTTTCACACATTGGTTCCACTCTCTCACATTCAGATATCTTGCTCTTATTTGTATACTAGTTCTTTCTTGCACATTTGCCATTCCAGTATGTCAATGAATCATCTGCATTTAACAAGAAACCTAACTGTATTCCTCTAAGGCAATATGTCTCATCAAAATTTCTCGATATACTATCAATGAAAATATTAATAACCAAGGTGGCCCAATACATTCTTTTCACAATCCAACCTAAACTTATACAGTATCAGTAACTAAACCTTCTACAACACCTGACATATGATCATGAACTTTCCAAATGGTCTACTTGCTCTCCCCAAAACCAAACACTTACTTCAAGAACTGTAAAATTCTTTCCAATATGATCTATTAGATATCCTTTAACCATATCCAGAGTGTATAAACACACTTCATTCAACCATAATTAAGGCATTCAGTTTTCCGTGAAATCTAAGCTATCATGAGAAAAATTACAAAACAACAGTAAAAAAAGAATGCTAATATTGTCAACATAAACAGAGAACAATCACAACATTGAATAACACACCTCTCTGTTTCTCTGCTCCCTGCTGGCTCGAGTCTTGAGAATTATGGACTGTCATGTGACGTTTCAGCTGCTTCACACTCAAGAAGGACTTCTGACATTTCAAGCATATGATTGCCTGCAGAAAAATGCATTCTAGCATTAAACCTAAGAGAAAAATAAGAAGGACTTTCATCACTGGTACAAACTAAAACTATAAAAGCATCTCTACTTTTATATACCTTTGTCTCTAACTCTCTTCAGCACCCTATAAAGTATATGTGTATGTGTATACACCATTACCACTGCTGCCAGACTCTGCCCGCCTGTGGCTACACTGTGAGTGAAAAGTCACCTTCAGCAAGGCTGTTTCATCATCTGCTGCTGAAAAGTAGTACACTCTCATCAAAAAGCTTCTCAATCCAAAGAAGTCCATCATTTCCCAGCAACTGAAAGTAGCACAGCCTTGGAACTGCAGGATCTACAGGAAAAGGGTCCTGGAGTAACACCAGGATTCTTTCAAGTAAAGGGCACCAAGGCAAATATAAATGAAATAAATGTAACTCATAACCCTCATCCCTCCTAGCTCATGCACTCCCTCACAACCATCCTTTCTTCTATAGTACCATAATGAATACTTCTTCCCTCAAAAGTACTTATTATTCAGTGATCTTTGAGTAATTCAATCTTTCCATCTTTTCTTAGTATCATGTACTTCTGATACCTTCTGTCATTTTAGTTTGAGAAAGAAGGGTGTTCTATTTTTTTCTTGATATGCAAAGTTTCCTAACAGAAAAACCAACCTGATTGTGTCCAGCTTTGTGCGTAGCAAGTTCTTCCACAGAAGGCAGGTATATATTGCACAATCCACAGCGGTGCAAAGCTGGTCCTTCCTCTGTAACTTTCTGCAGAATCTCCTCTTCCCTTCTTGTACCTTTCATCTCTTCCTCTTCAGCACTCACTACAGCCTCTACCAAATTATTAACAACATTCGTAAATATGTTACAATCCTCATCTGCTGTAGATTTAAAATTTCTACCTGAGCCTGAACTTGATTTCTTTTCAGTTGTGGAACTCTCTAGTTGGTCATGAGAATCTCTAGTGGATGGAAGGTCTATGTTTTCTAAATTAAGATATTCCTCTAGGTTATATGAACTAAGTGAAGAAGGTGGGTTTTCAAATAAGGATGAATATTTGTTTAATAACACATCCACCTTATGGTCAGATGCATTTCGGACAGCAATAACATTAAGGATTTGCCTGCCATTCATCACATGCTCTTGCTGAAGATGGATGACAAGCCAGCTCTCATCTTCTACTACATGCTCACACCCATCCAGAGGACATTTCTGTGACCTGTGACGCCATGAGTGTACCTGCAGTGTGCCAGGAGAGGTGAACCTGGCACCACACACTAAGCAACTATGTGGCTGAAGCTGCTCTAGATGCTCCTTAACATGTGTTACCAACTGATGCTGCGCTGAAAACTTGAGGGAACAGCTTGGGCATACTAGGGTAGCAGGGTGTTTACGAACATGGGCCTTACACTCAGCAGGTGTGGATAACTGAACACCACACACTGGACAAGCAGCAGCCTTGTTCTTAATGCCATGATGGACACGCAGATGCCATTCTTGTTGACTTTCACTCCAGCATTCTTGCTTACACAGGAAACACTGTCAAAATGGAAACATCATCACAACATGAAATAATAACAATAAAATATAACAGTCTATGTAGGTTCCTAAAAACAACAACATTTTCGAATTTGTAAATAATCATGTGGCAAAAGCAATACACTTTAATAAAATCAGACTTTGTAAGACGACCATTTAAAAACATCTATTCACATTAAATACTAACCCATCAACATATTTCTTAACAGTCTTTAACCCTATGGCCACTATGTGAATTTCCAGCTGCATTCCCAAAACTTATCAGTTTTCCAGTAAAGATGAATGTAGCAATTGGTCCTATTCTACAACTAATTAACAAGAAAAAAAAAAGCATACAGTTCCCAATCTGGCATTAAAATTTCTTAAAAATAACTAAAATGCATGGGGGAGAGGGTTGAAGAAAAGCAAAATATAGGAGCAAAACCTGCACGATGATGAATGAATAGTAAAGGACACCAAAAAATCAAATGGCTGAGTTTAAAGGGACACCAAGCAGCATCACACTGCCAACTCTTAAGCACTTGTCAAAACCATTGTATATTATCATTATTATATCTTCATCTATGCATTATAATACATAACACACACATATAATGATGAACAAACTTCAAAGGGCATGAACAGAAATTAAAGCATTGGATTTAAATGGACACTTAAGTAGCACCACGTTGAGAAGTTGCCAAGTGTAGCGGATAGCACTGCTGACTGTATGCATTCATGGGCTGCTTGGGATATAGCACAAAGGTCTGAATCCTTATTGTGGCAGTTGGTCTACAGTCAACCCAGCTGTTCATCTTACCTTAGGAGTTGGTCAAAAA